>LVTN01002488.1:19746-31236 GCA_001649415.1 Musa itinerans
ATTCTGTTGCTCGGCACGTCATTGGTTGGCACTTCGTCCGATTCTTCAGTGCATCGTCCTCTCTTGCGGCTTGTTGCCCAATCGGCGGTTGACCTCCGCAACCCCGATGTCCTTGGTGTAATTCCGCTCTCCTTGGCCCGATGCCCGACGTCCAAAGCCTTCTGCCATCCAATATCCTAACATGATCTCCTCCGGCGACAACGTGAATTCCTCCTGCGTCAACTGTCTAATCTGGATCGAGTAGACCTACATCACTCAAAATGCAGTTAAATGTCTAAACACAATCAATTAGTTTCATCATCAAAATCCGAGATTCAACACATTAAAACATGCACAATTTCAAAACCTTCATTTTATTTTTCATGCATGATACTAAAAAATAAATCAATCATCACTATGAGCATATCATACATAATACTAAGACATTAAAATTTTTTGAGCATTTATCAACATTTTGATCATGATACCAAACATTAAATCAATATTTTTAAGCATTTATCACTTCATGATTGTTGGTACCAAACATTCATCATTTATTTAGTTATTTATTTTTTTTATCATAGGCAAAACGGAGAATCATTCAGTAATGCAAGTGTTTGAAAGCATATCAAGTAAGTTTTACACCAATTTATCCAAGCTAGCAAAACTATCTCCCTTAATGTACAAAACTTTTCCTATTACATCATTTTTCAAATCATTACAAGAAATATATTAAGAAAAATTAGGTGATGTGATATATACTTCAAGAATACAAGGAATTATATAAAGACAAAAAATCATATCATGAAAGATGAGATCATGTGAATACCAAAAGACATGATTCATTTTGATAAATCTCCTCTTTAGTAAAATACCAAGAAAAATCATAGGAGTACAAAGAAGAGATCTTGATTAAAAAAAATCTCAAGTAATTCCGAGGAATCAAAATCACAATATAGGTAAAAACTCATTTAAATTCAAATAATCAAAATTATCAAAATCACTTTCAAGAAAATTCAATGAAGGCAACGTAAATAGATTCACATGAGAACTTGATTCATACATAATGTCTCAATTTTTCATGAATCATAAAAAAAATTTAGAGTATCAAGTGAATGAATCATGATTCATGTGATAAAAAATATGTTAATTCATGCATTCAAACCATTATTACTTTAACTCATCATGCATAGTTTCAAAATGTAAAATCATCAAATATGATACAAACATTTATTTTCAAAATGCATTCCCTTTTAGTTGTTTTAATTTAAGTGATTTGATTTCACACAAGCATGTCCTTGTCCTTTTTTGCCAAATAAAAATATATATAATCATTTAAAACAGAAAAAACACTTTCATTATGGTAAAGATCGATAAGCCATTAATCACAATAATCATCATGCATAATTTCATAAAGCATTTTCAATCAAAATCGAAAATCAATGCGGAAATCAACATGATACACATTATTATTATTATTATTTAAAAAAAAATACAAGAATTAATCTTATTTAATGTGCAAGCATTAGATTTATATCTAAAATTTGGTAGTATTTTCATAAAACATATAATTGTCATTATCATTTTCAAAATTACTAGCATGATCCTAATTTTTTAACATTTTCATTACATCATTAAACATGCAATTTTCAGGAAAAATTTATATATAATTTTTTAAAACTAAATTTTGAAATAAATTAAAGGAGTTTCATTTGAGTTGTTTACCTCATTGTCGAGAGTCACCAAAGCGAAGTTCGCTACTTCGTCTTCATCGGTTTGCTCCTCATCTTTGGATGTGCTCGATTTGTCCCAAAGTGCTTCCTTCTTCTTACGTTCGTAGCAAGTAGTTGTATTCTTTTTAAGTTTATTTTTGTTCTTTAATTCTTGTTTCATGAACCTTTTAAATTTCATAGTGAGGAGTTCAAGTTTACCATCACTTGAGCTTTTGCTGGAGTGATTTCTTTTGTTCTATGTGCAAAATCCTTCCTATTCTTTGGAAGGTTGTTATCAAGCTCTTCATGAGCATTGCAAATTATCTCATAGGTTATTAGTGACCCAATACGTTCTTCGAGAGAAAAGTTGTTTAAATCCTTGATCTCTTGAATGACCATTCAAAGTTCAAAAAACATTTGCCAAGAGCTTTTAAACTATTAATGACATCCATAAAATGAGTGTACAAGTCAATAATAGTTTCGCTTGGCTTCATGCGAAATAATTCAAAATCATACATCAAAATATTAACTTTAGAATCTCTAACCTTACTTGTGCCTTCATGTGTGATTTCAAGAGTGTGCCAAATATTGAAAGTTGTTTCGCAAGTAGAAAGCCGATTGAATTCTTTTTTGTCTAAGGCGCAAAATAAGGCATTCATAGCCATTGCATTTAAAGGGAAAGTCTTTTTCTCCAACTCATTCTAATTATTCAATGGAAGAGAAGATATTTCAAATCTAATTTCAATAATATTTCATAAATTTAAATCCAAGAAAAGTAAGAAAACTCTCATTTGAGTTTTCCAATATGTGTAGTCCGTACCATTGAACACAGGAGGACGAATGAGAGAAAGTCCCTCTTGAAAGCCGAAAAGAGTCATTTCTCTTGGGTATTAAACTAAATGAGAAATAACATGGCTCTGATACCAACTGTTAGGAATAAGTCAGCACTAAGAGGGGGGGTGAATTAGTGCAGCGAAGAAAATCATCGGTTTATAAAATATTTCGTTCATCGAAAACTGATTTTGGAAAGTGCTTGACTTTAAAAGCATATAGAAGGTTGTGCAGCAAAAGTAATGAAGAAGTAGGATAGTTTGCAATTAAAGTAAAGAGCAAAACAGAAATGCAAACTAAGTTTATAGTGGTTCGGTTATCATGACCAACATCCACTCTTGATTTCTCCTTCGTTGAGGTCATCGGCATCCACTATCGGTCTTCCTTCAATGGGCGAAGACTAACTACCCTCTTATAACACTTTCTCCTTTTCACAAGTTTAGGAGATAACCTTTACAAGTCACTCTTTTATAAGTTTCCCTCACACACCTCCCTTAGGACTAACTCTAGGCACTACGAGGAGGGAACTCAAGGTTTTGGCAGAGTTTTCTCAGTTTTTTCCTCTTGAATTCTTGCTCCTTTCTTGCTGCCCAAGTGAGGTATTTATAGGCCCCCAAATGGTTTCAAAAATTGAGCCAAAAATTCAAACTTCTGGGTCTTCCGGGTACAGAGCTTGACACCAGGCGGTACCATCACCTGACACACTATCACTAGGCAGTACCATCACCTAGTCTAGCGGCACCATTGCTTGACAGCCTCGGAGACTATATTTTTTGAGTTTTCCAACTCACAAGTAGTTCTACTGCCTGTCCTGGCGGTGCCACCGCTTGGCCCAACATTTGGGTCATTGAATGGGCCTCCCAATGAGCCCAAATCACTCATAATTTAGGCCCAATTGACCTATAATTGAGTTAGCCTAATTTCAACCCAATTATGTGCTAACTATGATTTTTAAGGCATACACTAAGCTAAATAAGTTCGACGATCTCTAGGTTTCTTCCGGCGACCTTTCGGCGAACTTCCGATGATCTCTTAGTAATGTTCTAGCGGACTCCTGATAAGCTCCTAGACTTCAGGACGATCTTCTTGGCGAGTTCCGACGAGCTTCTTTGGCAATTATTACAAAGCTTGAATCAAAGTTGTCCGGCATGTCATTGGTATATCGACGCTTCATCCGATTCTTCGGTGCATTGTCCTCTCTTACGACCTATTGCCCAATCGACCTGTTGACCTCCGCAACTCCGATTACCTTGGCAACACTTTTCTACGAGAATTTTGAGATTTTGTTTTTCTATTCTTTCATTGCATATGTGATGTGCCTTAGATTTCTCAATAGTGGTATTAAAGCCAAGTTGCTTGTGCAAAAGATTAGCTTTTAAACTGCGTGTGTTGTGTTCAATCGTGTTGAAATTGTTTTGCACGATTGCCACGATTTTTTTGTTGTAGTTTTCAAATATGTTCTGCACCTTTTCTTGTTGTTAAGAGGTGTTTTAGATAGGGCTTTTGATGTCAAATTTGTTGACACAAAAGGGGAAGAAAGGGCAGCAACTATTGTTGCCCCTTGGATTGGCCGAAGGCTGCTTGCAGCCTAGGTCGAGAGCTCCAATTTACTGCTCTCAGCATGGCCAAAAGCAGCAAGAACGAGAGCAGCATGTCTGCACTCAACCTACTGCATGGCAGCCTCTGCATCCAGGTTTCTTAGCTGCAAGTGGCACCCATGGCAGCCAGGGTTTCTTGGTCGTAGGGGTTGCCCAAGCGGCAAGGAGTTTTGGCTGCATGTGTCACCCGCAGCCCATGACAGCCCATGGCAGCCCTGCAGCCATAGTTTCCTGGCTGCAAGGGACTCATTGGTGGCTAGCGTTTCCTAGCCATGCAAGGCAGTCTAGTAGCCTAGGATTCCTGGTTTTCGGGGAGTCTCTATATGGTAAGATTTCCTTGCTTAAGAAGGAACTACCTACCATGTGGGGCACCCTATGATAGGATTCCAAAAATATTACATATAATTAATTAAAATAATTTAATTAATTATTATTATCTAGTAGTCATACATAGTGATGTGTACATGTGATGTATGATGTGGACGGATGATCGTTGACCATGTGATGTGTGTGTACATGTGATGTGATTATTATTATTATTAGGGCCTACGAGCCTCCAGTTTATTTCTCATTTATTATCGGGCCTGCGTGCTTGTCATTAAGTTGTAATTACACAAGAAGGTGCAGCGGGAGCGTAGAAGCGATAGCGGAGCCCACAAGGCTAAGACGGATGATCGCAATGCATGAAGATGCGTCGAGATACCGACGGAACCGACTATGATGAGATGAACGATCATAGGGCATGGAGATGCGCCATTGCACACATATATCTTGGTAGGTATTGAGGGTCACACACATATGGTAAGCATTACGATGAGTAGAGGTTCAGATATAAGATATCCACTAGAGCTCCGATCTTATTGGATATCCAATAAGCCTCTGAATTATTGGATCTTATGTATGATATCCAATAAGAATTAATAAGAGATTATTGGGTAGAGACCCACTACTCTATGAGGTTGAGACGAGTTATTGGATGGATGATCATATGGTATGGAGATATGCTATTGCATACATAGATTATGGTAGGCATTGAGGGTCACACACATATTGTAGGCGTTGCGACGAGTAGAGGTTTGGATATGAGATATCCGTTGGAGCCCCTATCTTATTGGATATCCAATAAGTCCATGAATTATTGGATCATATGGATGAGATCCGATAAGAGCTATAAAGAGATTATTGGGTAGAGACCCACTAATCTAGGAGGATTGGGTAGTTGGATGGAGATCTAGTACCCAATATTGTAGGATCCATTAGGGTTAAGTTGACAATGGGCCTTTATAAATAGGAGGGAACTAAAGACATATAGGTTAGAGGTTCTTTTTGGCTGCCTCCTCCTATTCTCCTCTCTCCCTCTCCTCCTCATACTGCAGCCCCTATTTGGGGCGTGTGGACAGCAAGAAGGGGCAGCCCCTTCTTGATTGCATGGTGCCCGCGAGGAAGAGTTTTGGGCAGCGATTTGAGGAGCATCTTCGTAGTCCCTATAATGTGGATCACTACTAGATAGGAGGACAGTTGACCTCCTTCATCCTCTCTCATAGATCTGAAGGTTTTTAGGGATATACAATCATTCTAGATAATTTTGTCATGCGTAGTTTTTCGGTTTTGTGGGTTTTTGCGCACCAACTTTTGCACAATGATGAAACCTTCTTTTTTGTGGGAATTTTGGAATTTGATTTTTTTTTCTTCCATTGTGCATATGATGTTACCCTAGATTTTCCAACAATAGGCGTTCCACTTGGCCTAAAACTACCTCAACTCAAGCCCAATTGGCCCCTAATTGAGTTGATATTATTTCACCCAAAAACTGACTCAATTAGACCTAAAATAACTCAATCTAGACACATGATTACAAGCATGAATCCTATGTTATATGGCATATCATTAGTTCATTTGGTGCTTCGTTCGTTCCTTCGACGCATCATTCTCTCCTTTGGTATATTGCCCAATCGACATGTTGACTCTCGCAACTTCCGATCTTCATGGCGCAATGTCCGATCCTTCGGTCTAATGCCCAAACTCATGGCACGAAGTCCTTCCGGCACATCGACCATTCCTTCAACCCAACATTCAATCTTCTAACATATTCCACTCCGGCCCAATGTCTGATTCTTCTTGCTTTCATTGAATTGCCTTTCCTTGATCGAGATTAGTCCTACGTCACTCAAACACACATTAGATCTTAAGTTCATCAATTGATTTCACCATCAAAATTCGAGAGTCAACAATCTCCCCCTTTTTAATGATGATAACTAATTGATGACGAAGTTTAAACTAAACTTCCCCTATCTATATGTCATATTGAAAGAAAGTTTGAATTTTATAAAATGATAACCATTGACTTTAACATCATTGTATGCATCATAAAATCATAAGTATTGCATGCATCATTCCAAATCATAAATATTTCAAATTATCATGGTATCAAAATATCGAAGTATATTACATCCTACCATGTATGATCATCATAACTTCTCATTGTATGCATCATCGTAATATCATGAGTATTTTATGCATAATTTCATATCATCATCATAACTACTCCCCCTTTGTCATCAACAAAAAGGAAAAAAATGCAACTAGCAAAATTTTGAAGTATGTAAGCTAGTAAGGTAGCTTGTTTTGAACATGCAAGCTAGCTAGTTTTTCATATATGAAAGTTAGCAAAATTGTTGTTTCTTTTGAGATGTGCAAGATAGCATGTTTTTGCATCTTATTAAAATGTGCAAGTTAGCAAACTTGCTTCTCTTTTGAGATGAGCAAGCTAGCAAGTATTTTTCTTTCTTTGCAAGCTAGGAATTTTTGCAAGGTTACAAGTTTTTGCTTCTTCTTGAATTGTGCAAGCTAGCAAATCTTTCTCCCCCTTTGTCATTGTCAAAAAGAAGGGAATAATACAATGTTGTAATTCTTTTCCCTTTACATCAATTTTCAAATCATGACAAATGAGATATCAAAGAAAATTTACATTAATATTTCAATCATAAAAAATGAAAGATCAAGTCATGAATACCAAAAGACCATGAGTCATTTTTGAAATATCTCTTCTTTTGTAAATAGAAGGAATGATATAAATAGAAAGAATGATAGGAAACGATCTTGATTCAAAAAGAAAACTCAAGTCATAAAAATCGAAAAAATAAGATCATGATCCAAAAAATGTATAAGAAGGATTTATGTATTTGGGAGATATAACTGATAGAACCCCAGAGGAATTCTACGTAGATTGATCTTTGAGAAAGATCACTCCTTAGAATGCTATAGGGGTTTGACCCTCCTTGAAGTCGGCCAAATGGCTGTAATAGTAGATAGAGCTTATTCTCAAATAGATGGAGGCTACATGCTTATATAGGGCTCTAAACCCTAGCCCTAGGGGCTGCTTCCTAAGTGAGTTACCCCTTTTGCCCCCAACCCTAACCAACCAACCCAGTAAAAGGGGGCAGCGGCTAGGATGCCCAAAGGCCCAAATATAAACTGTAGCCACTCTTCTTTATAGGATAGAGGTGGCTATGTGGGATTTTTTACAATCCTATAGGGTTTTATTAGCTGCTTCTTGGTTGAGTAGGACCCAACCTTGCTAGGGTCCTATCAAGTCCGGCCTCTCCAAATCAGCCTTGTCCTCAAGGCTGAGGTTCCATGAACTCAGGGAACCGGGTCTTCAACTCCTCATATAATTCCTATGTAGCGTCATCAAGTGGTAAATTATTCCAATGCACTAGTACTTCAGTAGAGGGCCGTCGGTGATGCATCACGATTCTTCGGTCGAGAATGGCTTGTGGTTGGGCTTGAATATCTCCATCACCAGTGGTGTTGGGGAGTTGGATCTAGGTAACTCGTGCTCTCCCAACTTGGGCTCAACTTGGGTTCCCCGGGCACGGGCGGTACCACTGCCTACGTTGGGCGGTACCATCGCCTAGTGTAAGTCTAACGCTGACACTACCCTGGGCGGTACCACCGCCCAAGTTTGGTGTACAATTGCCTAGGGGCCAGTGCTAGGTGGTACCACCACCCAAATTGGTGGTACCACCGCCTGGCACCCTGCTAGGGGCGGTACAACTGCCCAAACTAGCGGTACCACTACCTAACACAGTCTCGAAGACTGTGCCATGACGGTGAGAATTCTTGGGGCATTGTTTGGGCTTCTTATTGGGCCTAACACAGTTCTTACATGAGCCTAGCTGGCCCTTAATTAGGTTGGCCCAAATCCAAGCCCAATTACGTGCTAACTACGATTCCTAAGACATTCTAAACTAAACAAGTTTGTAAGTCTTGGTTCTTCCAGCGAGCTTCCGGCGATCTTCCAGCGAACTTCCGACGATCTCTCAGCAATGTTCCAACGGACTCCCGGCAAGCTCCTAGACTTCACGACGATCTTCTTAGCGAGTTCAGATGAGCTTCTTGGCAAGCTCCGTGACTTCTCAGCTGGTTCCGCCAGAACTTTCGATGAACGTCCGGACTTCCGACGAACTCTCGAACTCCCAACGATGTTGCATCCTTGACTCTGGGACTTCATTTTGCTTCATGTCTTACTATCGTAGTTAATCCTGCACATGTAAAATACACTTCAATCTAAACATTTAATACTAAGCAATAATCATGTTGTCCGGCGTGTCATTAGTCCCTCGACGCTTCGTCCGATTCTTCGGTGCATCGTCCTCTCCTGCGACCTATTGCCCAATCGACCAGTTGACTCCGCAACTCCGATATCCTTGGCGCAATGTTCTCTCTTCTTAGCCTGATGCCCGAATCCACGACCCGTAGCCTTCTGTTAATACGTCGACCGATCCACCGGCCCGACGTCCAATCTTCTAACATTTTCCTCCGGCCCAACATGATTCTTCCTGCTTTAATTGTCTAATCCTGATCGAAGCATCCTACGTCACTCAAAACGCAGATTAAAATATAAACACTAATCAATTGGTTTCATCATCAAAATATGAGATTCAACAATCTCCCCCTTTTTGATGATGACAACCAATTGATGACGGAGTTTAACTTAACTCCCGGTGTTTAAACAAACTCCCCCTATCAATATGCTATATTGATAGAAACTCTTGGATTCAACAATCCAAGTAACATGTCATGATCAAATCATGCATGACATCAACATACTTCTCCCCCTTTGTCATCAACAAAAAGGAGTAGTTCAACTCAAAAAACATAATATCAAGTTTTATTATCATGCAAGGTAGCAAAAATTTAGAGTTTTGCAAGTTTGTAAATTTTGCTAGATGTGTAAGTTTGGCATTTTTGCTTCTTGAGATAGGTAAGATAACACTTCTTTGTAATGTTCAAGATAGCAAGTTCTACATCATGCAAGCTAGCAATGTTACAACATTTTAGCAAATAAATCATGAAAAGCATTAATAGTTCATCAAAGGATAAATTTGCATCAAATGAACTACTTACCTCATCTCCAATAGCCATTAGTGCATAGTGAGCAACTTGCTTGGTGTTGGTTGGCTCCTATTGCTTTAAGAGCCTTCTTCTTTGGTTGCCTCTTCTTAGCTAGGGGATATTCGCTTTTGTAATGTCCTGGCTTCTTGTATTCGTAGCATATTACTTGATCTTTCTTAAGTTTGAATTTAATTTTTGTGTCATTTTTAAATTTATTCCTTTTTATGAATTTTTTGAATTTCCTTGTTAAGAGTGCCAAGTCTTCATCAAGGTCCTCATCAGTTGAGTTTTCTTTCAAGTGGTCTTCTTGGGTTCTTAGTGAGTTTGAATTTAATTTTTGTGTCATTTTTAAATTTATTCCTTTTTATGAATTTTTTGAATTTCCTTGTTAAGAGTGCCAAGTCTTCATCAAGGTCCTCATCACTTGAGTTTTCTTTCAAGTGGTCTTCTTGGGTTCTTAGTGCTATATCATTCCTATTCTTTGGAAGAGTGTTGTCTTCAAGCTCTTGATTGGCCAAGTTTTCTCAGTTTTTGGCAGGGTTTGGCAGAGTTTTCTGAATGCATGCATCACTTTATATTGCACTTGATTGGAGGGAACTTAAGATTTTGGCAAAGTTTTCTCAATTTTTTCCTTTAGAATTCTTGCTCCTTTCTTGCTGCCTAAGTGGGGTACTTATAGGCCCCAAATGGTTTAAAAAATGGAACCAAAATTTCAAACTTCTGGGTCTTCCTAGTATGGGCAGTACCACCGCCTGCACTGGGCAGTACCACCGCTTGCAGCTTGGCACTAGGCGGTACCACCACCCAGTCTGGCGGTACCACCACTTGACACACTGTCATTGGGTGGTACCACCACCCAGTCTGGTGATACCATCGCCTGACAACCTCGGAGATCGAGTTTTTTGAGTTTTCTAACTCACAAGAGGTTATATCGCCTATTCTAGCGGTGCCACTACTTGGCCCAACATTTGGGTCATTGAATGAGTCTCCCAATGAGCCCAAATCACTCTTAATTTAGGCCCACTTGGTCCCTAATTGAGTTGGCCCAATTCCAACCCAATTATGTGCTAACTATGATTTTTAAGGCATACACTAAGCTAAATAAGTTCGATGATCTCTAGGTTTCTTCCAGCGACCTTCCAGTGAACTTTCGATGATCTCTCGGCAATATTCTAATGGACTCTTGGCAAGCTTCTAAACTTCATGATGATCTTCTTGGTGAGTTCTGATGACCTTCTTTGGCAAGCTCTTGGACTTCTCGATCAATTCCGATAAAACGTTCGACAAACGTCCGAACTTCCGACGAACTCTCAACGAAATCTCGTTCTTGACTCCTGGACTTCATTTTACTTTATGTCTTGCTATCGTAGTTAATCCTGCACACTTAAAAACCTACTTCGATCAAGGCAATTATTACAAAGCTTGAATCAAATTTGTCTGACATGTCATTGGTTTATCGACGCTTCGTCCGATTCTTCGGCGCATCATCCTTTCTTGCAGCCTATTGCCCAATCGGCCGGTTGACCTCCACAACTCTAATTTCCTTGGCGTAATTTCTGCTCTTCTTGGCTCGATACCCGAATCCATGGGCTGAAGCCTTCTATCGATATGTCGATCGATCCTTCGGCTCGATGTCCAATCTTCTTATTAGGACCGGAGCAACACTAAGAGGGGGGGTGAATTAGTGCAGCAGTAAAGAACAATAAACTTTCGATGATTTAAACACTTTCAGAAACTTCATACGTAAAAGCAACATTTCGTTTGAAACCGTTTCGATTGTGCTGAAAGCGTACGTAATAAGATTAGGGCAGTGAATTTAGTAAAGTAAAGGTTTACCGAAAGATAAATGCATAAACATAAACGCAAACCGATTTTAAAGTGGTTCGGTCAAATGACCTATATCCACTTGCGAAGCCTTCTTCGATGAGGCTCCCAACTTTCACTAGCAAATCACTTTGAAGGGGAAGGACCAA
>LVTN01002489.1:5087-35199 GCA_001649415.1 Musa itinerans
ATCAAAGGATGATCTGCGGTGGTGGAGATGATGGCGGAATTTGGCGACGATCTTTTAAGCAATTGTGGAAATTACTTTGGGTGGCTATGGAGGATTGATGGATGGCTGTGGAAGGGCAGCGAGATGCCAAGAACGCTGGTCTGATACCAGGTGTTAGAACCCTAGCAGATTCTAAACTTGGGGTTGATCTCTTTAGGGGATCGGCCTCCTTGGAACTCTATAGGGGTTCCTCCCTCCAAGTTGCTACTCAAAGGCTGCAGAAAAGATTCATCTATTGCTTATCAAAAGAGGAGGAATACATAGCTATTTATAGGGCTTCTAAACCCTAACTCCTAAGAGGACTCCTACTCAAGACTCCTATTCCTTTACAACTCCTATTTTTTCTCTAAGAAACAACCTCCTAACCCTAGCTGGCCTCTTCACCTCTTTAATAGGGATCGGCTTAGGTAGGTTTTACATGAATGTCCTTCTCAATTAGGACTCTCCTAGCTAGAGTCCTAACAGAGTGCTTGTAAAGGTTGTCTCCTAAACCTGTAAAAAGGAGAAGAGGGGTATAAAAGGTGGTTGGTCTTCGCCTATTGAAGAAAGATCGATAGTGGATGCCAGTGGCCTCGACGGAAGAGGAATCGGTGGAGTAGATGTAGGTCACGATGACCGAACGACGATAAAAATCTGGTTTGCACTTCTTTTGAGCAATTTACTTTACTATAAACTGTTTTACTTGCTTACTACCTTCAATACGTTTATGAACACGAGATTTCAAGTTATCTTTCGAGTTCAGTTTTTATCGTACGAAAGAGATTTTCAGAACCGACATAGTTTTTACCGCTGTACTAATTTACCCTCCCCACTTATTGTCGACTCGTTCCTAACACTTGAGGCTCAGTCTCCTAGGTGGTCTGAGCGGTGGTATCGCTAGTAGTTAATGTTGTTAGGTAGTGGTACCGCCCCATCTAGTGGTGGTACCTCCAGAGCCCAATCTCCGAGGATCTATCAAGCGGTAGTATCGCCAGATTGGGCGGTGGTACTACCCAGTGTTAGAGTGTTAGGGAGTAGTACCGCTCAGTATTGGTGGTGGTACTGTCAGTACCCCAGAAACTTGGGATGAGATACTTTTTGGCTCCAATTTTTAAGCCATTGGGGCCTATAAATACCCTACTCTTTTCTGCATGAAAGAGTAACAAAGTGTGAACAAAAATCTTGAAGTGTTAGGGTGTGAAAGTGTTATAAAAGTGCTATGTGTCCTCTTTCTTTAGATTTGTGATCATTCTAAGAGAGGTGTGAGGTTTGTAAGAGTTGTCTCCTAAACTTGAAAAAGGAGAAAGTGTTGTAAGAAGGTGGTTGGTCTTTGCCTATTGAAGGAAGACCGTTAGTAGATGCCGGTGGTCTCAACAAGGAGGAATCGGGAGTGGATATAGGTCACGACGACCGAACCACTATAAATCCAGTGTGATCTCTACTTTGTCATTTCTATTCTGCTTATTCTTATTAACTTGGTTGCTTACTCCTCTGCACACCTTCTTTACGATTAACGCATTTTCGATACAGGTTTAAATTGAAACAAAAATTTTGATTTGACATAATATTTTCATTAGAACTAATTCACCCCCCCCCCCTCTCTTAGTGCCAACTTGATCCTAACAAAAAGTCTATTTGGTAATTCTTCAGGGGTGATCTATTTGAATTCTTCTAATATCGATCTTAGTTCATTTAGAATCTTTACTTCAAATAGCTCTTCTCCCTTCACAATAAGAGCATAGTATATTATTATTTCTTTAGAACTAGTAATGAATTCCTACATAGAGTTAGAAATGAATAAGAAAGAGTTATCCTCTACTTTAGAAGTGTTGGATTCATCTCCCTTTTTGTTAATTGGCAGAATGACAATCGTCTTCCCATTCCACTATAATATATAGACATTCTTTCTTTAAAGGTTGGTTGTATTCATATCATACTGTCATGACCTTCTAAGTAGCATATAACACGCATCCATATCAACTACCTCACATATAACTTCCTCCTTGTAACTTTTCTCAATTAAGAGATGAACTCTATAGATCTAAGTTACAGTAACAGTTGGATATTTTTTAATCCACCCTGGCATGTATGGTGTTGGATAAGCTTTCGTTTGTAATTTTAAGTGCCTCGCTAGTGATTTGGATATAATATTGTCATAGCCTCCATTGTTTATGATTAATGCAAAGACTTTTTTATTAATACTATAACGAGAATGAAAGATTTTCTTATGCTGAGATGGATCTTCTTGCCTTAGGATGAGTAATAATCTTTTTATAACACATGTGACATTCTCCTTCTTCCTCTGTTATTTCAACATTGTCAATATCATTAATCGCATCATCTTGAGCATCTCTTTCTTCTTTAAAGTCATCTTTGTGATATGTAAGTTTGACAATCTTACGAGCATGATATTCGTTGGGATGATGACTAGGCTCCCTACATTTAAAACACTTCCTAATGAGGGGTCAAGCATAAGCTATGGATTTCTTCCGGAGAACTCTTTTTCTCTCAATCTAAATGACATTAGCCATGGGTTTGTCTAAGCAAGAATACATGGGATATTCCTCTCATGATACCGAGAATGAATGATCCTCTATCAACACTCAATAGCTCTTGTAAGGTTAGTTGCCACTCCTGATGACCAGCTGTACTAGATCTGGAACTTCTAAACCTATAAGTCCAGTATCAAAGAGTAGAGTACTCATATATGATATCCTTGGTATCTCAAGTCGAAGGACCTAGTTACTACTAGGATGATGGAATCACTATTTGACAATGAGGTATCATCAACCATCTAGCATTCTATTAGTGGATCAATTACTGAACTCATTCTTCAATGAGCACCTGCATTGTAGCCCTAGTGTCCTCCCACGAGCAACTGTGAGACCAGTCTCCTCCATCATATGGATGGGTATACAGCACACTAATATGTTCGGTTATCTCGATATCCATCTCGAGTAACCTTTGACCAGGATTATTTAGGGTTTGTATTTAAAGGTGAATCATTCTATGGATAGATCTATGGATCTATGGATCTATGGATCTATGGATCCGATTCTCATTGCATAGATCTATGGATATCACAATAGATGCAACATGCAAGATAAAATGAAAAAAATACTAATAAATAATAAGCAAAAAGAGTACGTATGGTGTCACATGTGTCATCACTCATGTGATTGACTTGCATGACACCTATGACTAGCAGATGATACCATCTAAAATTTAAATTTCGTAATGTTAGGACTTCTATAATAATAATAAGTAAAAAGACTGTGTGTCATGTCACACGTGCCATCACTCACGTGATTGGCTTATAGGGTACCTATGACTTTATATAGGTCCTATAGAGTACCCCATCCTCTTGAGAGATATGTGAGACATATCAAAGAAGAGGATGTTAAGGATATAGATCCTCAGACCTATGAGGAGGCTATTATGAGTATAGACTCCGGGAAGTGACAAGAAGCCATAAATTCTAAAATGGATTCCATATACTCCAATAAGGTTTGGAACCTAGTTGATGCACCCGAGGGTATCGTACCCATTAGTTGCAAGTGGATCTTTAAGAAGAAGAACAGAGTAGATGAAAATGTAGAGACCTATAATGCAAGGCTAGTGGCTAAGGGGTATTGTCAAAGGCAAGGTGTTGACTATGACAAAACCGTCTCACTCGTAGCTATGCTAAAATTCATCTAAATTCTATTGGCTATTGCAACACCCTATGATTATGAGATGTAGCATATGGATGTAAAAATCACATTTCTCAATGGTAAACTCGAGGAGGATGTGTATATGATACAACCTAAGGGATTCGTGTCCAAATAAAGTCTAGATAAGGTGTACAGATTACTTAGGTTCATCAATGAAATAAAGCAAACTTTCCAAAATTGGAACATAAGATTTGATGAGGTAATGAGGTCTTATAATTTTGTTAAGAATGACAATAAACCTTGTGTATATAGCAAGGTAAGTCCTGATCATTAGAAATGATGTAAGTATGCTCTCTATAGTAAAGACTTAACTATCTAAACATTTCTCCATTAAGGACTTAGGAGAAGCATCCTATATATTAGAGATTCAGATCTATAGAGATAGATCCAAGAGGATGTTTGGTTTGTCCCTATCCAAGTACATAAATACCATTGTCAAAAAGTTTGACATAAAAAATTCCAACAAAGTCTAATATTGATGAAACATGGAATATCACTTTCTAGGAGTATGTCCCTAAAGACTTCTGAAGAAAGGGCAGACATGGATAGGATTCCCTATGCCTCGATAATAGGGTCTATCATATATGTTATACTATGTACCAAGCCTGATATAGTGCGTGCTTTGAGTATCATGAGCAGGTATCAAGTGGATCTAAGTTGGGAGCATTGGAAAGTAGTAAAGTGTATCCTTAAGTGCTTGAGAAGGACTAAGGATCTTTTACTAGTATATGGAGGAAGTAGCCTCAAGGTTGAGGGCTACATGGACTCAAGTTTCTAGATTTATGTCGATGATAGCAAGTCTAATTCAAGGTATGTGTTCACCCTGAATAAAGGAGTAGTATGCTAAAAGAGTCCCAAGCAAGATACTACTATTAACGCGACCACAGAGGCGGAGTACATTGCTGTAATAGATATAGCAATGGATGAAGTCTAGATAAAGAAGTTCATCACAGATTTAGGAGTTATGCTAAGTAGCGAGGAGTCAATTCCCTTATATTGTAACAACAATAGGGCAATTCCTCAAGCAAAGGAACCCATGTCTCATCAGAAGTCTAAGCATGTTCTGAGGAGGTGCCACTTGATAAAAAAGATCATGGCTTGAGGAGATATAGTAGTGGAGAGAGTTCCTTCCGAAGATAACATTGTAGATCCACTAACAAAGTCGTTATTTCAGATTGTCTTTAAGCATCATAAGGGTCTGATAGGGATCAGACATGTAGTGATTGGCTTTAGGTCAAGTGGGATATTGCTAGTCAAAGGTGCCCTACAAGTCAATCATATGAGTGATGGCACATGTGACATGATATGCATTCTTTTTGCTTATTATATATTTGATATTTTTCTCACTTTATATTGCTTGTTACATATATTATGATATTTATGGATCTATGTAATGGGAATTAGATCATGATGAGATCGTGATAATGAGACTGATTCGCCTTTAAACACATATCCTAAATAATCTCAGTCATAGGTTACTCGAGAGGGACATTGAGATAACTGAATAGACTGGTGTGCTATATACCCGTCCATATGATGGAGGCGGTTGGCCTCATAGTTGCACGTGTGGGGACACTGGGGACATAGTGTAGGTGCTCATTGGAGAATAAGTTCATTAATCAATCCGCTCACGAAATGCTAGATGGTTGATGATACCATATTGTCAAATAGTGATTCCATCATCCTAATAGTGTATCTGGTTCTTAGACTTGAGATGTAGGGAAATCTAGGGGCGACATCACATGCGCAGCAAATGAACAGAAAATAAAAATCCTAAATTTCTCAAATATGTGTTCGTCGTCATGCAAAGATTGGTGCACAAAATTTGTGAAACTTAAAACTATATATATTAAAGATTGTGTTACCTAAGGAGATCGTATATTCTTGAATCCCTATAGATCTGTAGGAGAGGGTGAAGGAGGTCAAGCATACTCATTTTTAGTGGTGATCCACACAGTAGGGTTGCAACGATACTCCGCAAATCTCTAGGCCTTCTATTTGAGGAGAAGGGGAGGAGAATAGGAGATGGCAACCCAAAGAGGCTCTAACCTATGAACCTTTGGTTCCCTCCTATTTATAAAGGTCCCTTGTCAACTTAACCCTAATGGATCCTACCCTATTGGGTATTGGATCTCCATCCAACTACCGAAGCCTCTTAGATTACTAGATCTCTATCCAATAATATCTCATTGGCTCTTATTGGATCTTATTCGTAAGATCCAATAATTTAGAGGCTTATTGAATATCCAATAAGATAGGGGCTCTGACGGATATCTCATATCTGAATCTCTACTTGTCGCAATGTCTACCATATGTGTGTGACCTTCTAGGCCCAATATCGAGCTAGCTATGAGTTATACCTATCAAAACTCCTTCTGACTCAGTAAATTATTATCTTTATAATAATTCACTCGACTCATCGACTACGAACGTACTGGGCCAATATGTCGCAATTCCTAGACGATATAGGGGAATCCAATCCATTTGACCTATTTATCCTTAGTTATCATATACCAATAGTCTCTTATCCATCTAATATCCTATAGATTATATACCGGGCATGGTGTTGTCAAACCCACATGGTTTCTACTCAAGTCTCGCTCTAATCGAATTCTTCCAGAGAACTCTTTCTCTCTCACTTTGAATGACTCTAGCTAGAGATTTGTCTAAGCAAGAACACATGGGATATTCCTCTCATAACATTAAGAGCGGATAATCCTCTATCGACACTCAATAGCCCTCGTAAGGTTGACTGCCACTACCGATGACCGACTGTGCTAAATTTGGAACATCCAAACCTATAAGTCTAGTATCAAAGAGTGGAGTACTCATACAGGACATCCTTGGTATCTTAAGTCTAAGGACCAGGTACACTACTAGGATAACGGAATCGTTGTTTGACAATGAGGTATTATTAACCATCCAATATTCTGTGAGCGAATCAATCAGTTAACCCATTCTCCAATGAGCACTTGTATTGAATCTCAATAAGAAAAGAACTAACAGCTATGAGACCAGCTGCATCTATCATATGGATAGGTATACAGCATACCAGTCTGTCCGGTTATCTCGATGTCCTTCTCGAGTAACCTATGATCAGAATTATTTAGCGTTTATGTTTAAAGGTGAATCGGTCTCATTATCATAATCTCATCATGATCTGATTCCCATTGCCAAGGTTCGATCTCCAAGACACAGTCTTCGAGATTGTATCAAGCAGTAGTACCGTCAAACTAGGCAGTGGTATCGCCCAGTGTTAAGCAATGGTACTGCACCACCACCTAGATAAAGTCTTAGAGACTATGTCTTGGAGACTGAGCCTTTGGCGATGCCACCGCTTGACCCAACTTTTGGGTAATTGAATGGGCCTTTTTCTTGGCCCAAAATAACCCTAATATAGGCCCAATTGGCCCCTAATTGAGTTAGCTTAATTATATTCTAAACTAACCTAATTACAACTAAAACTACTTTGATCTAAATAATTATTATAAAGCATTAATCGCATATTGTCCAGCATGTCATTGGTTCATCAATGCTTCGTCCAATCCTTCGGCGCATTGTCCTCTTTTGCGGCCTTTTGCCCAATCGACATGTTGACCTCCGCAACTTCGATCTCCTTGGCGTAATGTCTACTCTTCTAGGCCCAATACCCGAACTCATGGCACAAAGCCTTCTATCGACACGTCAACCAATCCTCCAACTTGACATCCAATCTTCTAATATGTTCCACTCCGGCCCAACATTGATTCTTCCTTATTTAATTGTCTCTTCATGATCGAAGCTAGTCCTACGTCACTCAAAACGTAGATTAGATCATTAACTCTATCAATTGGTTTTATCATTAAAATCTGAGATTCAACAATCTCTCCCTTTTTTATGATGACAACCAATTGATGACAGAGTTTAAACAAAACTCCCCCTATCAATATGTCATATTAATAGAACCTTGAATTCAAATTGAATTTAAGTCAAAGCATTTTTAATCATAAATCACATCATATGCAATACATCATATACATCATTATAATAAAATCATGAGTATTGCATACATAATCAATGTGTATCATATCATGCATGATTCAAATTATCATCATACCTTCTCCCCCTTTGTCATCAACAAAAAGGAGAAAAGTGCAACTAGTATATTTTTGAAACATGCAATTTCTACTTCACTATAGAACATGCAAATTAGCAAGTTTTAGAGAGATAAAAATTTAGCAATTTTGTAAATTTTTTATCACTTTATATCATGCAAGCTAGTGAGTTCTTTCTTCTCTTTTAAGAAGTGCAAGCTAATAATTTGTTTCTTCCTTTGTAATGTTCGAGGTAGTGGAAGCCGATGGCATCGAGTGAAGAGGAATCGAGAGTGGATGTAGGTCACGATGACCTAACCACTATAAAACTCAGTTTGCATTTCTTTCATGCTTTTCATTTATATTACAAACTGATTTACTTGGTTATTACTTTCACTACCTTACGAACACGCTTTCAAGTCAAGTATCTTTCTGATACGATTTTATCGAACGAGAATTTTTGAATCGTTGAGATTTTTATGAAAGCACTAATTCACCCCCCCCCCCCACCTCTTAGTGTCGTATTGATTCTAACATCATCAATTAGTTGTCATCATCAAAAAGGGAGAGATTATTGAATCTCGGATTTTGATAATGAAATCAATTGATGAGTTTACGATCTAGTCTGTGTTTTGAGTGACGTAGGGCTAACTTCGATCAAAAATGACAAATTGATTAAAGCAGGAGGAATCGGACGTTGGGCCGGAGTGGAACATGTCAGAAGATTGGATGTCGAGCCAGAGGATCGGTCGACTTGTCGGTAGAAGGCTTCGTGCTATGAGTTTGAGAATCGGGCCAAAAGGATCGGACATTGGCCAAGGAGATCGGATGTTGTGGAGGTCAATATGCTGATTGGGCAATAGGCCGCAAGAGAGGATAATGCGCCAAAGGATCGGACAAAGCGCCAGATGAACTAATGACATATCGGACAACATAGGATTCATGCTTGTAATCAAGTATCTAGATCGAGTTAGTTTAGGAGTAATTGAGTTAGTTTTGGGATGAAACAATGTCAATTCAATTAAGGCTTAATTGAGCCTGAATCAGGGCTGAATTGGGCCTGTTGCTTGGCCCATTTAGTGACTTGTAGCAGGGTCTGGCGGTGGTACTACCAGACTAGGTGGTGGTACCGCCCAAACACAATCTCCCAAACTGTGTCAGGTGGTGGTATCGCCAGACTGGGTGGTGGTACCACCCAATGTTAGTGTCAAACTGAGTAGTGGTACCACCCAATGTCAGACTGATACGCGATGGTACCGCTAGTTGTCAATTTGTCAAGAGGTGGTACCGCTTAGTAATGGTAGTGGTATCACTAGGACCTGAGAAACCCGGGATGAGACCTTTTTTTGCTCCATTTTTGAAGTCATTTGGGATCTATAAATACCCCAACTATTTTAGTTGGAAAGGCATGAATTTAAGCAAAAAAGGGGGAAAGAATACTTGAGAAAAAATTAAAAACTCTCTTAGGATTTAGAGTATTTTCCTCCTAGAGTTAGAAGTTTTCTAAGGGAGAAGTGAGGTCTAAAAGAAAGGTATAAATGTTCTCTCTTGAGCCTGTGAAAATGAGAAAGAGTTATAAAGGTAGTTGATCTTTGCCCGTTGGAAAAAAGATCGGTAGTGAAAGCCGATGGCCTTAAATGAAGAGGAATCGGGAGTGGACATAGGTTGGGACGACCGAACCACTATAAAATCTAGTTTACATTTACTTTATACTTTTTAAATACCTTGTAAATTGATTTCTTACTCTCACTATACTTACAAACGTCTTTTTAAGTTAAATGCTTTCTGATATGACTTTATCGAACGAAGTTTTTGAATCGACGCAATTTTTATGAAAGCACTAATTCACCCCCCGCCCCTCTTAGTGTCGATTTCAGTCCTAACACCAATAAGAGCTAATAAGAGATTATTATGTAGAGACCCACTAATCTTAAGATGCTTGGGTAATTGGATAGAGATCTAGTATCTAATACGGTAGGATTCATTATGGTTAAGTTGATAAGAGGCCTCTATAAATAGGAGGGAACCAAAGGGCCAGACCCCTTTTTTGGCTACCACCTCCTATACTCCTCTTCCCCTCTCCTCCTCAACTACCAGCTCTTGTTGAGGGCGTGTGGAGAGCAAGAAGGGTCGACCCCTTCTTGATTGTGTGGTGCACCTGAAAAGGAGAATTGTGTAGTGATTTAAGGAGCGTCTTCATAGCCCCTGCCATATGGATCACCGATAGAGAGAAGAACAGTTGACCTCCTTCATCCTCTTCCATAGATCTATAGGTTTTTAGGGATATACGATTCCTTAGGTACATCTTTCTTAACACACACATTTTTTGATTTTGTGGGCTTTTGTGCACCAATCTTCGCACGATGATGAAACTTTCTTTTCTGTAGAAAATTTTGGGATTTTTATTTTTTTATTCTTTCACTGTGCATGTGATGTCACCTTTGATTTTCCAACAAATTTATCGTGGGTGATTGGGTTTTCCTTGGTCTTCAGCCCTACAAGCAAATTTCCATAAAGGTCCGATCCTTCATGAAGTTCTTCTTAATTTTTTGGGCCTTATAAACTATTAGAACATATTGGACTAGTTGCCTACCATCTGGATTTATTGGCTAGCTCCAAGATACACTCGATTTTTCATGTTTCCTACCTTAAAAAGAAGTTAGGTGAAGATGAGATAGTGCAACACCTTTGCTGGACATCTCTACTGCTAGTGAGATTCAAGTTCAACTATAATCCATACTTGATCGACAGGTCGTGATGCACCACATATATCATATGACTGAAGTGCTAGTACAATGAACCAACTTATCAATGGAAGATGCCACTTGGGAGTCCTATAAGGCACCGAAAGAAAAGTTTCCAAAATTTGATGCTACTTAGCATTGATGATAAGATTGAATTGAAGGGGGAAGGAATGTTAGGATCTCCTAAATTCTTTGAGTCCTAAACTAATATAAAGAACATATTCTCTTGAGTTCTTTAGTTCCAGTAGGAGTCAGCTAGACCTTCTAGCTAGCTAAGAGTCTATTTGAGATTTGTTATTTTGATTAGGAATCCAAGTCCTAGTGAACTAAGGGGTGAAAATCTATAAATAGGGATGTAATTATTTTTTTTTGCTATCAAGGGAAATACTTTTCAGCCTTTGGCCAACCCTAGAAGGCTGATCCCTTCGAAGTGATCTTGTCCCTTTCTTCCTCTTCTTCTAAGATAAAACCCTGAAGGTCATACCAGCAAGATATATGAATAGTTTCAATTTCATATTGGTATACCATATCCAGACATTTGTGAACTTTTGATCATCTTAAATTGGGTGATGCTCAAGCCTTGATTCTATTTACAAGCCTACTATCAACTCATTTACATATAATGCACACCGAATCAGCCAAACACAAGCCACTAAGGAGCATTTAGTTTATTTGCCATCCCCAGCAATGTAACATGTTTAGTTGAACTTTTCTCTTAAATATGCAGGTGATTGAGAAAATACTAATTTTAGGCCTTGGTACAATTTGATTTTTTTGTGTGATGTCAAGAAACTAATAAAATGACATTCAAAGATATATATATAATTGATCCATTTGGCAAATGTTGGAATACCGAAAGATCAATTTTTTTGGTTTGGGTTATTTGCTATCACTGAACTAGTTATTATGTCTCAAATTTTGATAATAAATTAATTCATGAATTTGACAAACATAACAATCTAATGACCCGCAAAACATGCCAACTTTGACTCTCTAGCTAAAGTCGAAGGGGCAATTGAATTTTGACATGATACTTGAACCTCTAGCACAAAGTTTAATTTATCCCTCGGTATTTGTGCTAGAGATTCAGGCATCATGTCGAAGGACTAGAAGATTGGATATCATAGTAAAGTCAACATATATAAGGATTAGATGATATACTAGAGATTTAGATGAAATATTAAAGATCGAATAACATGCTAAAAGAGATAATAACATGCTGAAAATCTTAACAAAGTGCTAAAAGAAGTTGTTGATATTTCAAAGCCTTATTTGAAGATAATTTGAGTTAATTTAGGTGTCAATTGGGCTATATTTGTATTATGTTAGGTTAAGATTGAAGTAGGTTGAATTTGGGGTGGATTTGATCCTTTATTGGGTCAAATTATTGTATGAGAGATGATATCGCCTAAAGGAGGTAATGGTACCACCTAGAGTTAGAGTGGTACTACCTTAGGGTGATAGCACCGTCTAATCTTAACGATAGCACTCTCCGATGTAGTGGATAGCCCAAGTGATGTCATTTAAGAGTGTTGATGATAGTACCACCTAGAACGACGATAATATCGCCAATTCACTTAATTTTAGATATTTTTTATTTGGGGGCTATAAATATCTCTACTTCATGTATGGTTGAGAGAAATAATTCTGAAGTTTTCAAGTGTGGAAATCCTAAAGCCATATTTGAATTCTACTTTCTTGATGTTTTAGTTGAGTTACTAAGTTTAGAAGGTATAAGATTCTTGAGAGTAGCCAAGTATAATTTAGCCTTGAAAATAAGAAAATTGTAAATAGTTATTGATCTTCACTCATTGTAAATGGTTGAGAGATAATTCTAAAGTTTTCAAGTGTGGAAATCCTAAAGCCATATTCGAATTCTACTTTCTTGAGGTTTTAGTTGAGTTACTAAGTTTAGAAGGTATAAGATTCTTGAGAGTAGCCAAGTATAATTTAGCCTTGAAAATAAGAAAATTGTAAATAGTTATTGATCTTTACTCATTGGAACCAAGATTAATCGTAAATACTAGTGGCTTCGAGGAAAGAAAAATCAAAAGTAGACATAGGTCGAGAAGATCGAATCACTATAAAATTGATTTATCTCTCTATCTTTACTTATGTTTATTTTTAGTTGAATTATCTTTCAATAATTTTCTCTATTTTTTTATTAAAATTTTATATATTTTTAAAGTTTATAGTATCATATCAATCTTAACAATCAGTAAGGTTCTCTCATTTGGATTAACACTCAAGAGAGAATTAATGATATTTATAAGAAATTAAAAGGAACTCTATCATTCGTCCTCCCATATTCAATTAGACGAATTATACTTATTAAAAAATATGAATAAAAAATTTATTATTTTTATAAATTATGATTTATGAAATATTATTAAATTTAGTTCAAAAATTCCACAAAGCCTATAGATAAATTAAATGATTTTAAAAAATAGATGTTTTGTTTAAATGCTAAAGGTATGAATGGTTTGTATTGTGGTTTATATTAAATTGAATTTGATCAGGTATTTACATGTGAAATTATTTCCGATATTTGGTATTTTTTGAAAATTACCCATAAAAGCATAAGTTTGATTGAAAACTCTTGATAAATCTTTTTCTACTCATGATCTATTAAATAAGATTCTTAGGTCATTTATAAAAAACTGAGATGTAAGAATAACCATAATTTAAGAAGAAAAAGATCTAAACTATCTTGCACATAAAGAACTCATAAGTTACTAAAGACCTATGAAACGATGTATAAACTAAAAAAACATAATAGATAGAAAAATATTTAAATGAAGAAAGTTGTAGTAGGTCAGAGCTGGAAGAACAATCCAATAAAGAAGTTATAAATTAGTTTCTTATAACTAAAAAATTACTTATAATGTGGTCGGAGCTGGAAGAACAATCGAACAACCAATGCGTTTTTATAGAACTTGATTATAGTGTACATTCAATAATTAATTATAATATACATTCAGTGATCCAGGGAAAGGTTTTGGCCACACGACAAGATATGTGCAAGTTTCAATTTCATATTAGCATACCATATTCAGACATTTGTAAACATTTTGACCATCTTAAACATTTCATATTACTTATAATGCTCAAGCCTTGACTCCATTTACAAGCCTAATATCAACTCATTTACATATAATGCACACCTAATCAGCCAAACACAATCCACAAAGGAGCATTTAGTTTATTTGTAATCCCCAGTAACGTAACATGTTCAGTTGAACCTTAACAAGGAATTAATTTTACAATCTCTCTTAAATATGCAGTTGAATGAGAACAGACTACTTTTAGGCCACAGAATAATTTTGTTTTATTTTAAATGATGTCAAGAAACTCGTAAAATGACATTCATAGATCTATATAGTTGATTTATTTGGCAAATGTTGGAATACTGAAAGATTGATTTTCTTGTTCGAGTTGTTTGCAATGATTGAACCAATTATTGTTGAGTCTTGAAATTTTAAGATGAAATTAATTAATAAATATGATAAAGTAATCTTATGTTAAGTAATGCAGGAAATACGTCGATCATAGATTAGAACCATCGAGGAATAAATGTCAAGTCGAACATTATATCATAAGATTATTATGTTGAAAATTGAACTTTGTATCAAAGGTTAAGCCATTGTGCTAGATGATCAAATTTCATGTTGAAATATCGAATATCATGACAAAGTTGATATACTAAAAGATTGAGATATGTCAAAGATTTGAATAAAATACTAAAGATCTAATGACATATCAAAAGAGTAGATAACATATTGAAAACTTTGACAAAGTGTTGAAAGTTGTTGATATTTTAAAGTCTTATTTGAAGATAATTTGGGCAGAGTCACTTCAATTGGTTTATATTTATACTGTGTTAGATTAGGATCGAAATAGGTTGAATTTGGACTAAATTTGGATTGCATTTGGATCCTTATTAGGTCAAATCACTATATAGGTGATGATATAGCCTAGAGGAGATAATCGTACCACCCAAAGCCAAAGTAGTACCACACTAGGGCAGTAATACCACCTAATCATGATGATGGTATTGTCCAGTATAGTGGACGACCTAAGTAACCATGGTTTGTCGTATCGATGTGTACCGTTCGGTACGGGCGGTACGTACCGGTCCGACAGGTTATCGGTACGCGGACCGCCCGCTACCGGATGGTACGTACCGGTTTTACAGTGTGCACTGTAGCAGTGCACTGTAGCGCTGTAAATAGTATATCGTAGCATTGTAAACAGTATACTCCAGCACTGTAGCAGTGCATGCAGCACTGTAGCACTATACTGTAGCACTACTATAGTGCTCGGTACACGCTCGATACACCTAGGTGTACCGCTCGGTACACCCATACGTACCATATCGAGCCCAGGTCAAAACTTCGGTACGGTACGGTATTACGGACCTTGTAAGTGACATCGTTTCAAAGTGTCAAAGATAGTATCACGTACAATAATAAAACCACCAATACCATTGATTTTGGATATTTTTCATGATTTGCTTCATATTTTGAAGTTCTTTAGGGTCTAAATACCCCACCTCAGTGAATGGAGAGAAATAATTCTTGTGTGTTGAAATCCTCTCTTAAAGCTTTTACTTGAATTCTACCTCTTTAAGTTTTTAATTGAGTTACTAAGCTTAGAAGATATGAGATTCTTAAAAGTGACCAAGTGTAAAACTTTGAAAATGAGAAAGTTGTAAAAGTTGTTCTTACCCGTTGAAGCAAGATTAGTAGTGAAAGCTAATGGCCTATAAAAAAGAATCAAGAGTAGACATAGATCGAGAAGACCAAATCACTATAAAATTAGTTTGTCACTCTATCTTTACTTATTCTCTTACTCATATTTATTTCTTGATTAAATTATCTTTCAACGATGATCTCTTTTTTTTTATCAAAATTTTAGATTTTTTTAAATTTATAATATCGCTAATTCAACCCCTCCTTATGATACCGGTATCATTATGATACCAATCCTAACTATTGTTATCATAGAAAGATTATCTCATTTGGATTTATACTAAAAAAAATTAATAATATTTTTAAAAAATCAAAAGGGATTATACTTATTGAAAAACACAAATAAGAATTTTATTATGTTTATAGATTATTATTTATAAAATATTATTAAATTTAATTTAAAAAAATTATATAATATTTATATAAATTGAATGATTTTTTAAAAAATAAATATTTTGTATTGTACTTTAGATCGAAATGAATTTGATCAGGATTTTACATGTGAAACTATCTTTGATATTTGACATACTTTAAGAATTATCTATGAAGGCATAAGTTTACTTAGTATTATTTTAAATATTTTATGATGATAACAAAAAAATCAATTGATGATCTGTTTACCGATTCTCAAATATTGTTAATGGATGAAAAATTCTTTGTACATTTTTTCTAATCATGTTCTATCAAATAAGATTCTTAGGTCACTTCCAAAGAATTAGAATTCAAGGGTAACCATAATTCAAGAATAAAATAACTTAAAGTCATTTTTCACATAAAACTCATAAAATTACAAAGGACCTATGAGATGATATATAAAATATATGAAAAAAAGACAACAATATATTGATAAAAAATGCTTAAATGAAGAAACATGTGATGGGTGGGAGCTGAAAGAACAATCGAATAAGTGATAAATTAGGTTCTAACTTTTGAAAATTAATTATAATGTACAGTCGGAGCTGGAAGAACAATCGAACAATCAAAGTTTTTTTTTAATAGAACTTGAGTATAGTGTACATTCAATAATTAATTATAGTGTACGTTCAGTGATTCAGAGAAAGGTTTTGGCCATATGACAAGATATGTGCACAGTTTCAATTTCATATTGGTACCATATTTAGTCATTTGTGAACTTTTTGACCTTCTTAAATAGGGTGATGCTCAAGCCTTGACTACAATTACAAACCTAAAATCAACTCATTTACATATTATGCACACCTAATCAGCCAAATACAAGCCACAAAGGAGCATTTAGTTTATTTGCCATCCCCAGTAATGTAACATGTTCAGTTGAACCTTAACAAGGAATTAATTTTACAATTGTTCTTAAATATGCAGTTGATTGAGAACAGACTACTTTTGGGCTTCAGCACAATTTTCTTTATTTTGTGTGATGTCAAGAAACTCATAAAATGGCATAAACAGACCTTAGATCAAATTGATTATAGCTGATCCATTTGGCAAAAGTTGGAATACTGAAAGATTGGTTTTCTGGTTCGGGCTGTTTGCAATCACTGAACCAGTTATCACCCCTGTTAAGCATTCTGTAAACTCGAAATAAGTCAGATACACTATTGTAAGTCTGCATTAGAATAAGGCTAACGACATTCTAGGAATAAAGTACCAAGAAACTGAGAACAGAATGTTTACCAACTAGTGAGAAAGAACCTTCTGCCTAGTAAATGAATTTTAATTAAATAAAAAAGGAAAACTGAACAAACTAAGCTAAGGAGTAAAACAAGGTAACAAGAAAGCAATAGAAATCTGCTCCTAGTCCCAGTGTCAAAGTTGGTGCATCGTTGAAGTTAAGAGAAAAAAAAAATACAGATGCCAATTTAAGACTAACCACAAAATGGCAACTACAGTTTTCATCATCATTGTTACATAAACTTAATACAAATTAAAAGGTTATCTCCAGTCAAACATGCTTTAGTCCCTTGAGATGAAGACACATTTATGATGAACTAGGCTTTCTTGGTTTTGATAAAAAACGAAAGTGTTCCTTAACTTTGCAACTTCTTCAATATGGTGCTAGTTGGCATTCTGGCAAAGAGAAGCATGCATGCTATCAGGAGACATGGATACCATTTGCAGGAGGCTCGAGTTTGAAAATGTCACCTCCAATGCAGGCTCTACTCTGCTACTGCTGCCCATATTGTCTTTCAAAATACATATCAGCTCCTTCACAATATCAACCATACAAGGTCCACCATTTTCCTTACTTGATAAGCACTGTGCAACAACACCTACTACCTTTTCCAACTGCTCACGCTGTGGTGGCAGATGATCATCAAATCTAAGATATGGATCCAGAATTTCATGAAACTTCCTGCCATCTATCTTAGGTAAGACAACCTCTGAAATATTTCCAGGCTTTGAACCCATAATCAGTTCCAATAGTATAAGACCAAAGTCGTAAACGACATCGGTGTCACGGGAGACTACATATGAACAGGATCCATTGACAAGTCCAGATTTCAGGAACTTGAAACCAGCAATTTTAGCAGAATAATAAATGTCCAAAAGTATGTCACTGGTCTTCAGATCTTCAATGTAGCTAGGAGTTGATATTTCATACTGCAGATATGCAAGAGCACTTGCAATTTCAGAAGCAATATTGATTCTCAGGTACCAACTAAGACCATTGCCTCTTTCATGCCGCAAGTGTTCTTCGAGTGTCCCATTCGAAAAATGCTCATGTACTATGAGTAGTGTATTATCTGACTCAAAACAAAATCCAATAATCCGTGCAATATTTCTATGTGAACTACGAGATAAAAGCTCTGCCCTATGCAAGATTTTCCTGAGGTTCTTTTTGCTCCGGCATTTTAATTTCTGGATAGCCACAAGGGTGCCATCACCAAGTTTTCCCGAATGAACTGTTCCATCAACAATGTCAACAACAAGCTTGTGTTCTTCTTCAAACCCTTTTGTAGCTTCATTCAACTCTTTGTATGTGAATTGTCTTGCGTTACATGCCTTTCCAATAATCTTGGGAAGGCAGGCTGGGTCAAGATCTGACATGTTCTCCTTGATAGGTCTTCTTAAGCAAAAGCACAACGTGGCTGTCACGAGTAGAATAAATACAGAAAGAAGTACACCTGCAGGAAAATTAATTATAAAAATATGGAATTAAAAAATAGAAAGATCAATATCAAAGAAAGGAAAGATGCTCATGCGCTGGTTTTCACAGGTATCACAAAATTAGTAGCTGACATTCTTTCAAAGAAATATGAAGATATGCACCCTGGAAGATTCTACCTTCAAATCCAACATAAGTTAAACAAGAACAAAGAAAAAGTTCATTAAAATTGCAATATAAAATCCTTAGCAATCCCTGGCCACAATTTTCTTTTATAACAAATTAGTGAACCATGTATATGCAGAATCATTAATTGCAATAACTATCTTATAAATTTGAGCTATTCAGATATTTAATTTGTCTCGTGTCCAAATTTAGACCAATATACTCAGATATGACTAAGCACACATACATTCTAAAATTTGCATGAATGTTATAATTCTTAAGAGAAACATGATATAGATATGGTGATACATCAAATTAAAAGACAAGAAAGATAAGGTATACACAACAAATGGCACCAAGCAATATACCTAAATCTTGTCCATAATCAAAAGACCAAGATCGAAAAGAAAAAAGTTCTTCCAAGAAGTATCCTTGAAGTGTGACATATTTCATCCAAAAAGCATCAAGTTTCGGATACCTTGACTAATATGAAGGACATAAATCCTACATGTATCTTATAAATATCAATAACTACTACATAACTGATACAAATCAGGACGCTATTTGAAGTATGTGTATTTGATAAAATGCCTATCATATCGGCAAACTTTTGATTTTAAAAATAAGTGGTAAATCATACTTTAATAACAAGTTGGACTCTTCAAGGGAACTAATATTATGATAGACTATTCATAGATTTATTTTTGGGTTTTGGTTAGTAGCTAACTTACTATCTTTTAAGAAATTTTTTAAAATGTGAATATAAAAACTTAGGATCCATGTGGAGCTTTGCTGAAGAATAAATCCATAACTACTCAAGATACATACAAGACTGTTTTTTTAGTTCTTTTACTACAACAAAAGTAACTTTTAACTAGTTATACAGCAGAAGTCCCTCTTGTAGAAGTAATGAATGTACTAGAAACCACTTCTCAATCTAGCAAACAATTTACTAGTTTGCAACAGACACATTGACATAGTTATATTTAAAAATGTTCAAAGTTCAAACCTCTAGCAGCGACATCATATGTTAATGCATGCTGGTTCTCCCTTGAAGAATTAGACATTCATGCATCAATATCTGGTTTTCATGTGAGGCTATGCAAGAATGCCTTTCCCATCATGTTCAACTATTTATGGTGACTTGTCAAAATGGACATAAATTGATTCGATAAGTTTGATGGAAAAATAGAAATGCAGGAGCAATTCAGCATAAAATGTAAAGCTACATCGAATATATAGCAAAAAGACAAGAATGACAAATTGACAATGAACATGTACCAGCAATAACAACCACCCTTTTCTTGCAAAAGATCCACTTGCAGCAGGCTCTATCATTCTCTACTTGTGCATCATTGCCACAAGCTGTAAAGTACAAAATTAACGGAAGTTGTGACCTTAGTAATCCTGTCCAAGTCTCATATCTCTAGTGAATGTAGCAAGTTTTACACAGGAGATTAAAACAGTGTCCACATGTGAGAACACAAAACAATCAACTCTATTAACATAAAAAATCTGTGAAAAGCTAGACCTAGTAACAGAAGTAATCATTTATCCTTTTAAATAATTACAGAGTTGTATAGGCCAATTTCCCCTAGTTTCTAAAAAAAGGATCTACCAGTCAAAAACTAGTAATTTTTTTTAATGAAAGAGTAAGAGAGACTTAATATTTGATGATAAGTGGCAACATTTTATAATGAGAAACGATTAAGAAAACATCAATATGGTTTGATAGCACTTGAAAGGCCTTTTACTTTGTCCTATCAAGTACCAACTAGGAGAGAGACTTGAGCCATGGTACTAACTGATACCACAAACTAATTCAGTCAGTAGTCATTAGTAGAATCTTTAGTAGAAAATTAGGAAATAAGATGTGCTACACCATCTTTGCTTAGACCAACATGAACAATGATGGTTTTGTTCCTCATTTATTGATGTTTTGGACTTCATTTTCTTGTTTGTGTAGCATCTTCTATGTGAAAACCCTTAAATGGAAAATATGAAGTGAAAGCCATATTCAACTCAAAGAAGTGAAAGCCCATGGATCATCAGCAAAAAAATAATTCTGATAACCACTAAGAGAGATGAAACAGTTAGACAAGAAGATTGAACTAATATGGTCGAAATATAGTTTTTATGAAGAACTAAACGTGCTAAGCCCTCAAACTTCTGCAAGAAACCAAAGATGAAAATTTGGGCTTTGACAAATTCACATATGAGATAATGTACCAAGTAAATACTAATGAATAGACCATTCTGATACAATATATTCAAACTAAGCCACCTTTAAAAGATCACAGAAGAGAAAATACCAGATCTAGAGTTCTAAAGCACTTATAAATGCACAAATGTAAGTTTTTATTCTTATTTTAGTTGAAGGAGAGGTAGAAAGTACTAATTTTCAGGTCAAGGTCTCACGTTGGAAGCATCCGGCTCCTCCCGCAAAGCCATCCCCAACCAAGCCGGGCGCACAAGCACATCTCACTCCGCGGCGCACCGCGGTGGCGTTCACCACCACCGCCCCCTCCGCACACTCCGTCCCGTTGCCGTAACCCCTCGGCACCGCCCACTCGACCTCGATCCCTCTCTCCACGGTCGCCGTCCCATCCCCGGACGCGTACCTCATCACCGCCCAGCTCGAGAACCCCCGGCACCCAAACCTGGCGAACACGGAGAACCCGTTCCCCACCTTCCACACGCTCCCATCCGACAGCGGGTAGCAGCATCCGAAGTCGGTACGGTTGCCCTCGCAACCGGTGTCGCCGGCGGGGGGGCCGATGCGGTCGCATCCCGCCCGGCAGATGGAGGAGTCCTCGCAGTCGTAAAGACGGAGGAGGTTGTCTGCAGTAACGGCGAAGAAGTGACTGCTGTCAAGGCCGAAGGAGCGGTTGACGTCAGCGTACCAGCGATCGCAGGCGGCGGTGGGAGAGGAGTAGTCGAGGAGGAGGGAGCCCGAGGGGAGGAAGGCGACGACGCGGAGGTCGGAGGGGGGAGGGAGGGAGAGGCGGAGGGTGGAGTCGGAGGCGGAGCAGGCAAGGCGGAAGGCCGGGACGGATGGGCCGCAGGAGGCGTTGAGGTGGAAGGGGAAGGGGATAGAAAGGCCGCCGCAGCTCTCGCCGCAGCTTTTGGGGATGGTCGCCGGGGTGGCAGAGGCGGAGGCGGAGGCGGAGGCGGAGGGAGAGGGGGAGGGGGAAGGGGAGGCGAGGGCGAGGAGGGAGAGGAGGAAGAGGGGGAGGGGAGACATGGGAGAGGGAGAAGCGGAAATGGGGTATGGGCCATTTTGGGGGAGAACGGTGGAGTTTTGTAGGGTGAGGGGGAGAAGGATCCGTACGATGGGGGAAGAGAGAAGTGGGGGGAGCGTCGGCAGGCGGAGAGACGGGCAAGGGGAAAGGGGAAGGGAGGAAGACGAGGCCTCCTGGGTGCGCGGGAGCGAGGCGGGGGGGGGATGGCATGTCGGAGGTCGGCCTCTCTTTTAAAATCTTGGATGGGGAAGAGTTCGAGAATGGTCAAGATCGGCCGTCGAGACAACGGGAGGGTACAGGACGAAAACAGTCGCTCAGTTTCTCGTGGAGCCCACAGTGGGAACCAACGGGTGGAAGTCGTGCTCCGTGCTTCTCGTCCGGAATCTCTTTTCCCTCTTTTTTTCATCTATGTTGCTGTGGGACCCATTCGCGACCCGGGTAGGGCTTCGCTGTAGGCTGTTCCGACGCAGGCAGCGGAGCCGCGCCCGGCTCGGGAGTGGCACCGGGCGCACGTGTCGGTCGGGCGAAGAGTCCGCTAGTCATCCGCACCCGAATTTGTTTACCTCCGCTTCGAGGGAGTGGAGCTCAAGTCGGACCGGGTCTGATCAACCCGGATGTCGTATTCGGATATGGATCAGCATCATCCGATCCGATTTGACGCGATCCGATTCAAATACACCTCTGCATGTATACATAAACCTGTATATTTCCCCAGATAGACTTTATACAAGTTCGGATTGGCTCTCAAAAGAATGTTTGTTGTACAGTTCTTAATAATGACAAAGCACTCTTTTTATCCTCTCGGAGAGACAATTTGGTGAACAGCTTCAGGGCACTGAGCCATGACATGAGAGAGTAACTGGCAGTACAAGCCGGGGATGATTCCGTCGCTGATCACTGAGCCATCTCGAAGACATCTACCGGGAAGAACTACGCCGAAGACTTATCGAGAGCATCTCCGGTGATGTCGTTTACGGGAGGCAACTGGGGCAGGTTGACTGCTTGGGAAGTCGACAGCATTGATGCCCACAAGCGCCCGAACCACCGAGCTCGTCTCTCGACGAAAAGATAAGCAAAACAAATGCAACTTGGCGCTCGGGAGGAAGAGTGGAGCTTATGATACCAAGAACAAATCACAAAACTGGAGATCACTATGCCGCATCCTCTGCAAGGTGGCTGTACTTCGAAAGGGGGTTGAAGAATGTCGATATCTGTGAATCTTTTATAGGTTATTTGGAGTACGCTGCACTTCTAGTGATGAGCAGCCTGTCATATGCATCGCCACGAGCGGTGGCATCATATTATACGCTATGGGAGTTGGTGATCATGGCTTAGTTTCGCGAGAGTACGAATCAGGGTAACTTTAATGCTAGCTTATTATGTCCAGATGAAACCCAACTTGTCTCTACAACACAGCATCAGTCGCATCCTGAAGAGTGAGAGGATGGCTTCTAATATTTCTAGGTGTGAGGCGCTTCCCAACCTATCCCAATTTGAGCTTAGTTGTACGTGTCTTCGACCTATGTCTTGACCTGCTAAGGAAGCTTGAACTAAATTGGGGGTGGGATGATTGAGCTGAGGAAGGAGGTGAGATGTTGTCCACGTGTTGGCAACCATCTTCCCAAATCACATGTAAATTGTTTCTGACGACGGAATTCTTCTCTTCTTGCTTCGCTGAATGTAAACAATGGAAGAAGCGTCCGCACTTACAATGTGCTCGGAAGCTACAAGCATGTGCGTCTCGCATATCACAATGGTGAGGATGAATCAATGGTTGACGTATTTCTGTGTTCGACCTTACAACCACTTGTCACAGACTAGAAAAGAAAAGGCAGCAAAATGAAGCAAGAGCTTGAAGTAACCATAACATACTACAGAGATGTCAACAGATACATAACCTCGCCAAGAAATTTTGATTTCCTTGATACATATCACAAACATGAGAATCTTATTCCAAGAGATCCTAGGAAGCAGCTGTTCTCATGCAGTGAGGATTAATCTCATCAGGGATCTTCTAGTGATTACACTCAAATCAGCTGCGGCTCCCAATGATGTCGCTGTAGGTGCCCTTGATCTTTTCTATCAAAGCTTCCCTGAAACACATTTACCAAATCTTATCTTTCCCGAATCAAATGTTCCACTCCTAACAAATACAAACATCTCAAATTTTCTACTAATGATCTAGAATGGTCATTACACAAAGATTAATCTGATCTGAAGGGCATATTATGTTAATCTATAAAGATCCTGGTTGAATTCCTGGGACATCACAACAATAACAAAATTTGTCCATTTAAAGGCCAACATATGACTTTTACAATGATCAAAGCAAGAATGTGAAAAGATTGAATCACAATACATTATGATGCAGCACAAGTAGCCAGTAAGGAAGAATCTAGGAAGCTTTCTATCTCCTTTACACAATTTTCCTAGGGTTATATTTACAGAGAAACAGAGGAAGGAACACAAAACAAATTCATCAAAGTTGAATGATGTTACCAATCAGATTGTCAGCAGATATCGGGAAAGTATTATTTCCAAAGTAATGATGTCTCAATTTCACCATCAGAGTCATGCATTACATGATCAGTCACAAGGTAAGTAAGCCAGTCATCTTAAAGAAGAACTGAATTAGGAAGTAGGGTTTGAGAGTACCTGTCAGGCTCGAAGACCAGATTGTAGTATACGAACCACTGTATAGATATCAAAAGCAACTTGACATTGTTAACATATTGGATCAACAATGTTAGTGAAGAAACTGTCAAATTCTCTCTCACTCACTGGTATCAGTAAGAATATTAGCAGGGTAATGCAGAAGAACTTACCGCTGTATAACCAATTCCTACAAGTTCAAGAACACCAGGAACTATGGGCAGCCTATCAATTGCCTGCATCGATTCAAAGTCATATCAAATATGATGACATGATGCCTAATTCTATGCTTGTAGTTGGTAGGCCATTAATTACCGAGATCATGCCGGTTGTCGTCCATAGCGCTACCAATCCCACAAGCACAAGGGAAGCCACTGCGTACTTGTCATCAAGCTTGTCCCACTGTCCATCAGAAGAGTCAGCTGAGATCTTAGAGAGGCTACATCACATACGAATCTCCTCGATCTCAAACAAACACAACACAAGGGGATTTAATCCAAACCGCATCTTTTATGGTCTTCACAACCTCAGGAAGCTCACTTGATACTTCAGCTGGGGTTTCTCCGGTGGCCATGGCGATGACACTCCTTGACACTGTAAGGAAGCTATATCAGCATTCGATGACTTTGGTGGACGCAATGCGGGTTACAGTTCAAGAATCTTCAAACAAGGATAGCGGATTTACTGTGAGAAGCAGTTTTCCGGTGGCTCCATGAAGCGGTTTGTCGTGGAGGCGGCAGCGTCGGGAGGCGGACGGAGTGGGGCCGAAGCTGGCTCGAGGCGGCCTTGGGGTCGAGGAGAGCTCGAGAGGTGAGGCCGCAGGTGGCGCTGGTGGTGGTGGTGGTGGTGGCCATGGATCAGATCAACCAGCTGACAGATCAAACTACTCCTGTTCTGGGAATTCTCGTCTTCTTTTGCTATAAATAATTGGGAGGAGAAGTGGACTGTTGGTTTGGATATGGTAGATAGAGATGAAGTGAACAGGCGCCACTCGTTGGGGGTGGCGAATCGGAGAACCGGCGTTGTGTGGCTTCCTATTGGAGGAGGGCCTCGAGGTGGGGCTGCCACGTAGTACAACTCCGTGGTTGTGTTATCCGTTCTCAGGGAGTTCAGGAGGTGGGATTGGTGACAAACAAGGGGGTGTTTTGTTAAATCTCATGGCTGTTGGCCTGCAACAACTTCCATTTATCCATTCGTTTGTGTTCGTTCTTCTTATTCTTTGGCTTCCCCTCTTTGGGTGAAAAAAGATGCGAGCATAGGTCAACCGCACAAGAGGCTCTGGTACAGAGTGTTGAAAGGGAGAATATAGATCAAATTCAATACCATTCGATTTCGGAAGTCTAAGTTTCTTAAGCTACTATATGAACTCGATATATATATATATATATATAACCCAACACAAAGGATGCGTCTAAAAGACCCAATAACGAGAAGACGGGTGAAAGAGGCAAGCGACCTAGCGTCGAGGGCGACGTTCCGGATGAGGAGGCCGGAGGGGCCGGAGGAGCGGCGATCCCTGTACTCCCGTCCGCCGCCGCCACCGCCACCACCGCCGCCGCGGAAGCGGTCGCGGGGGTCGTCGTAGCGCTTACGGCGCGGAGGGCTCCGGCTGAACCGCCGCGGGCTGACGCTCCGGCTTCGATGTCGCCCCATTAGAGAAGGAACAGAGACCAGAAACCCTACGATTGAGGCAGTATGAAACAAAAGAAAAGCACAGGATTCGGCGCTCTTCCAGACCCTATATATATATATATATATATATATATAATCTGACTTTTCCTATGTATGACTATTCTCTTTCTTTCCTCATCTCATACATGAATATTTCTCTTAACATCTTTTTCTTATTTTTAAAAGTAGATACTCCTCACCTTACACATGAATATTTTCTCAATACCACTATTATTTATTTGTATGGATAGATTAAACTATAATTTAAACCTATTTTCTTTTTTTTATAATTGGCTATGATCAATATATAGTTTTTTAATTTTTTTGACATATTTTATTTAAACCATGACTCTAATATCATATTGAAATTGATGATGATGAATCTAAATCAAACTGCCAGTTCAACATATATCAAATTTAATATATCCAAAAATTTAAACTTATTAGCTTAGGTGTCAAATTCAATTTCATCTAATTCATTCCGTATTTAGTGACGTACGACTATTTACTTCATTCTCTTTCAACCTTCATATTATGAATATTTCTCCTGACACAAAGGGAGTGAGTACTGGTGTCCTGTACTTAGTTAATATCAGCTTTAAATTGTGGATTAAACAAAGTACATGTATCAAAAGAACAGCAAAAAAAATAATAAATAATATAGGAACTTATGAAAAAAAATTAAATATTCGTTTTATAAAAGTAATTAAGTATAAGAAATAGCACTTCCTCTATAGTCAAATTAAATAAAGAATAAATTCTCTTGTATACCTTAAATTTTTTTATTTTTCTTCTGAGTTTCTCTATATCTACGATTATTCAACCAGCCATGGTGCGACTCTTCTTCCTTCTTATCAAAAGATATACTTTACATGTATATCCTTGAAACATTTGCAAATAGAATTTTTATCATTGTAAATTTTAAATAGGCAAACATATTTTTTCAAATATTAATATTTTCCATATATTGTCATTACTTTTAGCCATGATTAACATTAGTTCTTTTGATTAAAGATATATATAAAGAGACAAAAAGTACCAAATATTATAGTTATTAAAATTGAATCAGACCTGGTTCAATGTGAAAAAAAAATTGTGAACTGTTAACACACGGAAGTTGTCGACGGGTGAGTCAACCCGATTGATCCTCTGCTGAAAGTGTATGTCCTTCGTGATGACTCTTCCTTGTTGACACAAAGGGTTGGTACGACTATCTTGTATGGGGAGCTCACTGGAAGAGGTGGTTCATAGAGAGCGATCCAACCCTCATATAGTGGAGTCGGGTTGGAGAGTTTGGTCGTCCTTGCTATTGGACCATCTCTTAGTTGCATCTCTGGATGGTGTCGGGAGTCCTGCACAATAGGTCTATGCTAGGGGCATCCCGGCTTGATCCCTCCGATGCTTAAACTAGAGAGATAGAGAGGGTGGTTAATAATTTAAGTGAGAGAGTGAAAAGTGTTGAATCTCGAATTTTGATGATGAAACCAATTAATAAGTGTTTATGATTTAATATGCATTTTGAGTGACGTAGGATGCTTCGATCAGGGAGAGACAATTAAAACAGGAAGAATTATGTTAGGTCATAGGAAAACATGTCAGAAGATTAGACGTCGGGCCAAAAGATCGATCGATGTATTGGTAGAAGGCTTCGAGCCGTGAATTCGGGCATCGGACCAATAAGAGCGGATATTGCGCCAAGGATATCGGAGTTGCGGAGGTCAACTAGCCGATTGGGCAATAGGTCGCAAGAGAGGACGATGTGTTGAAGAATCGGACGAAGCGTCGATGAACCAATGACATGCCAGACGACATGATTCATGCTTAGTAATAATTGTCTAGATCGAAGTGTGTTTTTATGTGTGCAGGATTAACTACGATAGCAAGGCATAAAGCAAAATGAAGTCCCGGAGTCAAGAACGTGATTTCGTTAGGAGTTCGAGAGTTCGTCGAAAGTCCAGACATTTATCGGAAGTGACCGAGAAGTCTTGGAGCTTACCAAAAAAGCTCGTCGGAACTCACCAAGAAGATTATTGTGAAGTCCAGGAGCTTGCCGGGAGTCTGCCGAAACATTACCGAAAGATCGTCGGAAGTTCGTTGGAAGATCGCCGGAAGAAACCATACTTATTTTACTTAGAATATATCTTATGAATCGTAGTTAGTACATAATTGGAGTTGGGATTGGGAGGTAATAGCATCAACTCTATTAGAGGCCAACTGGGCCTGAAGTTAGGCTAGTTTGGGCCGGATTCAAGGCCCAACCAGGATGCTGAAAGCCTGGCCGGTGGTGGCACCGCTAGGGCTAGCGGTGGCACCGCTTGGGAAACAACACCCTAGGAATTCTGGGCAGTGGTACCACCCAGTGACGGGGTGCCAAGCGATGGCACCGCCCTTGTCAGGCGGTGGTACCGCCCAACGCAGTGTTAGTGTCAGACTGACACTAGCGATGGTACCGCCCAACACAGGCGATGGTACTGCCCGTACCTAGGAAACCTTGGATGAGATGTTTTTAAGCTCCAAGTTTGAATCAACTTGAGGCCTATAAATATCCCTCTCATCCTTGGTTAACATACATAAGCACAAAGAGTTTTAAAGTGAGAAAACGTTGTTGCAATCACTTGAGAAATCCCCTCGTCTAGTTTAAGTTTAGAATTATGTATAGGAGGAGTGAGTGCTTGTAAAGGTTGTCTCCTAAACCTGTGAAAAGGAGAAGAGGGGTGTAAAAAGGTGATTGGTCTTCGCCTATTGAAGGAAGACCGATAATGGATGCCAGTGGCCTCGACGGAAGAGGAATCGACGAAGTGGATGTAGGTCACGACGACCGAACCACTCTAAAATCTGGTTTGCATTTCATCTTGAGTAATTTACTTTTATAGCAAACTACCTTTCCTCCTTACTGTGCTTTTACTACGCCTACGCTCGCATACGCTTTCAAGTTAAGCATTTCCAAGTTCAGTTTTTATCGTACAAAAAGATTTTTCGAAACCGACGTAGTTTTTACCGTTACACTAATTCACTCCCCCCTCTTAGTGTCGTTCTTGTTCCTAACAATTGGTATCAGACCCTCGTTTTCTCATTTGGTTTAACACCCAATGGGAAATAGCTCTTTTCGGCTTTTAAGAGGGTCACTTGTTAGGACCCTAACTAGGAGAGTCCTAATTGAGAGGGACATTCATGTAAAACCTACCTAAGCCAACCCCTATTAAAGAGGTAAAAAGTCCAGCTAGGGTTAGGAGGTTGTTTCTTAGAGAAGAATTAGGAGTTGTAAAGGAATATGAGTCTTGAGTAGGAGTTCTATTAGGAGTTGGTTAGAAGTAGGAGTCTTGAGTAGGAGTCCTATTAGGAGTTAGGGTTTAGAATCCCTATAAATAGCCATGTATTCCTCCTCTTTTAATAAGCAATAGATGAATCTTTTATGCAGCCTTTGAGCTGCAACTTAGAGGGAGGAACCCCTATAGAGTTCCAAGGAGGCCGATCCTCTAAAGAGATCAACCCCAAGTTTAGAATCTGCAAGGGTTCTATCACCTGGTATCAGAGTAGCGTTCTTAGCATCTCGCTGCCCTTCCACAGCCATCCATCAGCCCTCCACAGCCACCCAAAGCAATTTTCACAATTGCTTAAAAGATCGTCGTCAAATTCCACTGTCATCTCCACCACCGCAGATCATCCTTTGATCTCCCCGTGAATTGCAACAGGTTCTGGTTTCCTACCTTACTACTGCTGCAATTTAGTTATCCTTATTCAAAAATCCAAAAAAAAAAAAATTTGTTCCTATATTGCTGCATAAACTTTTCATCACAAAGTTTTCAATTTAATATAAATAATTGATCTTTAACATCTAATCTGTTATACTTGAAAATCTGCACTATAAAATTTTAGCCGCATAGCACTGTTTATTTGATCTTGATACTATATTTTTTCTGTCCAAATCTCTACGAAATTTTTATGATAACTTTGACACTTCATAATTGTGGATTTTACTTTGGTTTTGTCAAAAAATTCTC
>LVTN01002490.1:0-28600 GCA_001649415.1 Musa itinerans
CATAATTTAAAAATTGATGAATTACACCATTATTTTATTATTCCCTTCTTTTTGTCATTGACAAAGGGGGAGAAAGAATTGCTAGTGTGCACATCTCAAACGAGAAGGATTTGCTAGCTTGCACAATTCAAGAAGATGTAAAAAACATGCTAGTTTGCTCATCTCAAAAGAGAAGCAAAGATTGCTAGCTTATTTCAATAAGGAAAAGTTGCTTTCTTGAACATCTCAAATATTGCTAGCTTACATTTTTTTAAGCTAGCAATATTTGTAAAAATTTGCTATCTTGGAGAGCAACTTGAGTTTTCTCTCAAGTGGTCTTCTTATGTTCTTAGTGTCATATCCTTCCTGTTCTTTGGAAGGGTATCCTCATGCTCTTCATGAGCTTTGCATTATAGGTTATTAGCGACCCAATTAATTCTTCAAGAGAAAAATTGTTTAAATCTTTGGCCTCTTGAATGGCCGTGACTTTAGGGTCCCAATTCTTTGGAAGGGATCTTAAAACTTTGTTAATGAGCTCAAAATCTGAAAAACCTTTACCAAGTCCTTTTAGACCATTGACAACATCTGTAAAACGGGTGTACATGTCTCCAATGGTCTCACTCAGTTTCATTCGAAATAATTCATAAGACTGTACTAAAAGGTTGATTTTTGACTCTTTCACTCTACTAGTGCCTTCATGAGTCACTTCGAGTGTGTGTCAAATATCAAAAGCCGTTTCACAAATTAAAACTCAATTGAACTCGTTTTTATCTAGTGCACAAAACAATGCATTCATAGCCTTGGCATTTAAAGTGAAAGTCTTCTTCTCCAACTCATTCCAATCGTTCATTGGAAGAAAAGACTTTTGAAAACCGTTTTTGACAATGTTCCAAAGCTCAAAATCCATAGAAATTAGGAAGATTCTCATTCTAGTCTTCCAATAGGTGTAATCCGTCCCATTGAACATGGGCAGACGTGTAATTGAGTGACCCTCTTGGTTCCCGCCAACTGCCATATCTCTTGGGTTTTAAGCCAACTAAGAGTGAACCTTGCTCTGATACCAATTGTTAGGATCAAGAGTGCACTAAGAGGGGGGGGTGAATTAGTGTAGTGAAAAACTTTTACAATTTCAAAAACCTTTTTTCAATTAAAGCCGATTCAACGAGAATGAGTTTAACTCAATTCGTTTCGGAAGGAATTTGAGCTTGAAGTCTTAAGTGAAAAAGCAAGAGAAGACTAAGGTGATTTGCAGCAGTGTAAATCACAAAAATGTAGATTTCATAAAGTCTTCGTAAAAAGCCGATCTCGGAAGATGTTTTACGTCAAAGCAAATGTAGATGTATTTAAAGCACAGTAAGGAGGAGAGGCAGTTTGGTATAAAGGAAAGATGCTCAAAGTAAATGCAAACCGAGATTTTAAAGTGGTTCAGTCAACGTGACCTACATCCACTATCGGCTTCCTCCTCCAACGAGGTCACCAGCGTCCACTAGAGGCCTTCCTTCAATAGGCGAAGGCCAACCACCCTTTTATAGTTTTTCTCCTTTTGCCGGGCTTAGGAGACAACCCTTACAAGTTTCACTCCTCTCTTGAATGATCTCAACACTTAGAAGAAAGAAGGAGGAGAACTCTAGCTTTTACAACACTTTAAGGTCTCAAAGACTTAAGAATATTTAAAGATTTCGGTGCCCTTTCATGCAGGAAAGGGATGGGTTTTTATAGGCCCCAATGAGTTCAAAATTGGAGCCTAAAAGTGTCCATTCCCAGATTTCCGGGGTCCAGGCGGTACCACCGTAATTATTGGGCGGTACTTCCTCCTGTCATCTGACACTGGGCAGTACCACTGCCTAGTCTAGGCGGTACCACCGCCTGATAGAGCTCAGAGACCGAGCTCTGGCAGTACCACCACTTGACAGGGGTGGTACCACCGCCCAGAATTCCTGGGAGACTAAGTCTCCCAAGCAGTGCCACCGTCGGCCAGGAATTCAAGGGCCGAATGTGCTGTTCTATTCAACCCAATTTGGGTCTGTTAAGGGCCCAGTTGGCCCCTAATCAAGTTAGTAGGATTACCTCCCAATCCTAACTTAATCTACACTCTAACTATGATAATTAAGACATGATTACTGCAATTCGTGTTCCGGTGCATCAATCGCTTCTTCCGGCGAACTTCCGGCGAACATCCGACGAACTCTCGGTGATGCTCCGGTGAACTCCCGACAAGCTCCTAGACTTCGTGACGATCTTCTTGGCAAGTTCCGATGAGCTTCTATAGCAAACTCCTAGACTTCTCGGATGGTTCCCACAGAACTTTCGACGAACGTCCGAACTTCCAACGAACTCTCGTACTCCCAACGTGATCTTGATCTTGACTCTGGCATAACACCTGCTGCATATCTTACTACCATCGTAGTTAATCCTGCACACGTTTCTCAACATATAGATTAGATCAACAAATGACAATTGACTTCATCATCAAAATTCGAGATTCAATAATCTTAATGTCCCTCTCGATTAACCAATGACCAGGATTATTTAGGGTTTATGTTTAAAGGTGAATCAGTCTCATTATGGTGATATGATCTTGATCAGATTCCCATTTCACATATTCATGGACATCACAATATATACAATGGGTAATATAAAGTGAGAAAAAAATATCAAATAAATAATAAGTAAAAAGAGCGCGTGCCATGTCACACGTGCCATCACCTACGTGATTGGCTTGCAAGGCACCAATAACTAGCAATTTTTCACTTGACCTAAAGCCAAACACCACCGTGTCTGATCCCCATCAGACTCCTATGATGCTCAAAGACAATCTAAGACAACTACTTTGTGAGTGGATCTGCAATGTTGTTTTTGGATGGAACTCTTCCCACTATTATATCTCCTCGGGCCATGATATCTCTGATCAAGTGGAACCTCCTCAGAACATGCTTAGACCTCTGATTTGACCTAGGTTCCTTCGCTTTAGCAATCGCCTAGTTGTTGTCGTAATATAATGGAATTGACTCCTCATTTCTCGGTATGACTCCCAAATATATGATGAACTTCTTCATCCAAACTCCCTCCTTTGCTACCTCTACCATAGTAATGTACTCTACCGCTGTGGCCGAGTCAGCAGTAGTATCTTTCTTAGAACCCTTCCAACATAGTACTCCTCCATTCCGGGTGAACATATACCTTGTATTAGACTTACTATCATTGACATCAGACCGAAAACTCAAGTTTCTATAGCCCTCAAGCTTGAGGCTACTTTCTCCATATACTAGTAGAAGATCCTTAGTCCTTCTCAAGTACTTAATGATACACTTTACAACATTCTAGTGTTCCAAACCTGGATCCACCTAATATCTGCTCGTAACACTTTGAGCACACGCTATATCAAGCCTAGTACATAGAATAACATAGGTGATAGATTCTATCGCTAAGGCATAGGGTATTCTATCAATGTCTGCCTTTTCTTAAGGAGTCTTTAGAGACCTACTTCTAGAAAGTGATATCCCATGTCTCATCGGTATGAGACCTCTTTTGGAATTTTCTATGTCAAACCTTTTGACAATGGTGTCTATGTATCTAGACTAGGACAAGCCAAGCATCCTCTTAGATCTTTCTCTATAGATCCTAATGCCCAAGATATAGGATGCTTCCCCTTAAGTTCCTTAATGGAGAAATGTCTAGATAGCCAAGCCTTTACTGTGGAGAGCATTCCTACATCATTCCCAATGATTAGGATGTCATCTACATATAACACGAAGAAGATGATAGCACTCCCACTTACCTTCCTATACACACAAGGTAATCTTCATTCTTAATGAAGTCATAAGATCTGATTGCCTCATCAAATTTTATGTTCTAACTTTGGGAAGCTTACTTCAGTCTATAGATGGACCTAAGCAATCTGTACACCTTATCTAGAATTTCTTTGGATACGAATCCCTTAGGCTATATTATATACACCTCCTCCTCGAGGTTGCTATTGAGGGATGCAGTCTTCATATCTATCTGTCAGATCTCATAATCATAGTGTGCTGCAATAGCCAACAAAATTCTGATGGATTTTAGTATGGCTATCGGTGAGAAGGTTTCATCATAGTCAACATCTTGCCTTTGACGATACCCCTTAGCCACTAGCCTTGCTTTATAGGTCTCTACCTTTCCATCTACTATGATCTTCTTCTTGAAAATCCATTTGCAACCGATAGGTATGATACCCTCAAGTGTATCAATAAGGTTCCAAACCTTGTTGGAGTACATATAATCCATCTTAGAATTCATGGCTTCTTGCTACTTTCTAGAGACTTTACTCGTAATAGCCTACTCATAGGTCTACAGATCAATATCCTCAACATCGTCTCTTTTGATATGCCCCACATATCTCTTAGGAGGATAGGGTACTCTACCGGACCTACGTAAAGTCGGAACTTGTATGCTAGGTATCTGAACAAACTCGGGCTATGGAATGGTGCTTGAGCTAGGTTCTCTAACCTCATTCAACTCTACCATGCTCTATTTCTCTCCACTAAGAATATGTTCTTTCTCAAGGAATATTGCTTTCTTGGCTATAAAGACCTTTTGGTCCTCGAGGTGATAGAAATAATACCCACAAGTTTCCTTAGGGTGTCCCATGAACTTGCACCATTCCATCTTGGATTCCAACTTGCTAGGGTTATATCTCATAACATGGATAGGACAGCTCAAATCTTAACAACTTTAAGATCAGGTTTCTTCCCTTTCGATATCTCATATGGTGTAGACACTACCTCATATGGTAAGCTGTAGACTCGAGGGCGTATTCCCAGAATGAAACGGGTAGGTTGGCGAAACTCATCATAGACCACACCACGTCAAACAACATGTGATTCCTCCTTTCTAATACATTATTGACCAGAGATGTATAAGGAGGTATCTATTGGGATAGAATCCCATGGTTCTTGAGAAACTAGGTAAACTTTGTACTCAAGTACTCACCTCCTCAATCTGATCGAAGAGTCTTGATACTTATTCCAATCTGGTTCTCTATTTCATTCTTATACTCTCTGAATTTCTTAAAGGCTTGGGACTTGTATTTCATCATGTACATATACGAGAGAAATCGTTAGTGAAAGTAATGAAGTAGGAGTAACCACCTATGGCCTAGGTTAACATGGGAATATATATAGCGCTATATATGATTTCCAGTAACTTAGTGGCTCTCTCTCCTGTTCCACTAAATGGTGAGTTGGTCAGTTTTCCATGAAGGCAAGGCATGCAAGTTGCATAAAACTAATAGTCAAATGGATCTAGGTATAAATCATTCAATAGCTTTTGGATCCATCCCTTATGGATGTGACCTAGCCTACAATGCTATAAGTATAAACTATTCACCTCATCTTGTTTCCTTGTGGATGTTGAATCTCAGATTTTGATGATGAAATCAATTGGTAAATTAATGATCTAATCCATGTATTGAGATAAGTGATGCAAGACTAACTACGATCATGAGAAAGGCAAAATGATTAAAGAAGAATCAAAAGTGGGCTGGAGTCAATGATTGGGCATCGGGTCAGATGAATCGGGGGATACATCGAAGGATCAGACGATGCAGTGAAAGCTCATCGAAATATTACCAGGAGTTCGCCGAAAGCTCATTGGAGGTTCGCCAGGAGTTCACCGGGAGTTACCTAGAAGCTCGCCAAAAGATTGTCAAGAGTTCGCCAAAAGTTCCCCGGGAGTTCGGTTGAACCAATTGACGTGTCGGACAACCAAGATTGCTTATATTGTAATCGTCTAGCCTTAATTGTCGTAGTAAGGGTTTCAATTCAACTTAGATTTGGGAGAAATCCTACTACCTCAATTAGAGGCCAACTAGGCCTTTAATAGGGCTGAATTGGGCTAATTGGACGGCCCATTCAGCCACTTAGAGTCATGTCAAGTGGTGGCACCGCCCAGACTAGGTGGTGGAACCACTTGGGGCTTAGCCTCCCAAGTGGTCTAGGTGGTGGCACCGCCCAAACTGGGCGGTGGTACCACCGACTGTTAATGCTGTCAGGCAGTGGTACCACCTTGTCAGGCGGTGGTACCGCCAAAGCTCGGTCTCCTAGCTCTGTTAGGCAGTCGTACCGCCTAGTATCAGTCTACAAGTAGTGGTATCGCCCAATAATGGCGTTGGTACTACCAGTAACCCGGAAATTAGGGATGAGACACTTTCTGGCTCGATTTTTGAAGTCATTAGGGCCTATAAATACCTCACTCTTTCTTGCATGAAAGAGCAACGAAAGTGTGAACAAAAATCTTGAGATTTTGGGTTGTAAAATTGCTATGTCTCCTCCTCCTCCCTTTCTAGTTTTGTGATCATTCAAGAGATGTGTGAGGCTTGTAAGGGTTGTCTCCTATACCCATGAAAAGGAGAAAGTGTTGTAAGAGGGTGGTTGGTCTTCGCCCATTGAAGGAAGATCGTTAATGGATGTTGGTGGCCTCAATAAAGGAGGAATCAAAAGTGGATGTAGGTCATGACAATGGAACCACTATAAATCCGGTATGCTTTATTTTTGTGCTATTTCCTTTATGCTTTTTATTCTCGTCACTCACTGATTTGCTTGCTCACTACTCTCAATCACTTATGAATGTTTTCAAGTTTGAATGCTTTTTCGGATACAAGCTTTATCAAACGAATATTTTAGAATCAATATCGGATTTATTGAAAGTACTAATTAACCTCCCTCTTAGTGTCGACTTGATCCTAATAGTTGGTATCAGAGTAAGGTTACTTTATTTGGTTTAAAACCCAATAGAGATGGTTTTTGCTGGCAATCATGAGGGACTTTCTATTACTCATCCTTCTATGTTCAACAGGAGGGACTACACTTATTAGAAAACTAGGATGAGAATTTTCTTGTTTTCTATGGATTTTGAATTATGGAACATTGTTGAAAGTGGTTTTGAGAAGTCTTCCAAACCAATGAACAAATGGAATGATTTGGAAAATTAGACATTCTCCTTGAATGTTAAAGCGATGAACGCTTTGTTTTGTGCTCTTGATAAAAACGAATTTAATCAGGTTTCTATATGGGAAACTGCACATGAGATTTGGCACACACTCAAAGTCATACATGAAGGCACAAGTAGGGTTAAAGAGTCAAAAATTCATCTTTTGGTGTATAATTTTGAGTTATTTCAAATGAAACCAAGCGAAACCATTGGAGACATGTACACTCGTTTTATGGATGTCATTAATGGTTTGAAACCACTTGGTAAAGGTTTTTATAATATTGAACTTGTCAATAAAATACTAAGATCCCTTCTGAAAAGCTAGGATCCAAAAGTGATGGCGATACTGGAAGCAAAAGACTTGAACAATTTTGCCCTTGAAGAACTTATTAGGTCACTATAACTTACGAAATGACGTGTAAGGCACATAATGAATATAATAATTACCATCCAAAGAATAGAAAGGATATGACACTTGGAATTAAAGAAGACCACTCGAGCGAAAGCTCAAGTGATGATGAGGACTTAGCACTTTTAATAAGAAATTTAAAAAGATTCATCAGAAGAAACAAAACAAATTTTGTAAAACAAGATACTAAGAACAAAACTGAACTAAAAAAGGACATAATCATATGCTATGAATGCAAGAAGCCAAGGCACTTCAAAAATGAATATCCCTAAGTGAAGAAGAAGCTACCAAAGAAAAAGAATGCACTCAAAGTAACTTGGGATGATTCAAGTGCATCCGAAGATGAGGAGCCAATCAACAAAGAAGAAGTTGCAAATTATACATTAATGGCATTTCGCGACGAGGTAAGTGACTCAATCGAAGCTCATTTATCTTTTGATGAATTATTAAGTGCTTTTCATAATTTGTTTGATGAATGTAAATTAGTTGGTAAAATATATAAATTATTAAAAAATGAGCATGCTTCTCTTGTAAGTAAATTTGATAAATTAAAAAATGAGCATGATGATAGTATGTTAGCTTCTTGTACTAAGTGCGATGTGATAGATTCACTTAGAAAAAAAATTTTGTTACTACAAGAAACATTAGAAAATTTTAATTTTTCCAATCTGGTTCTCTACTTCATTCTTATACTCCCTAAATTTCTCGAAATCTTGGGACTTGTACTTTATCAAGTACATATATCCATACTTAGAGAAATCATTAGTGAAAGTAATGAAGTAGGAGCAACCACCTATGACCTGGGTTGACATGGGAACACATATAGTACTATGTATGAGTTCTAATAACTTAGTGGCTCTCTCTTCTATTCCACTAAATGGTGAGTTGGTCAGTTTTCCATGAAGGCAATGCTTGCAAGTTGCATATAACTAATAGTCGAATGGATCTAGCTATGCATCATTCAACAGCTTTTGGATCCTTCCCTCATGGATGTAACCTAGCCTACAATACCACAGGTATGCATTATTCACATCATTTCATTTTCTTGTGGATGTTGAATCTCGGATTTTGATGATGAAATCAATTGGTAAATTAATGATCTAATCTATGTGTTGAGATAAGTGATATAGGACTAACTACGATTATTAGAAAGTCAAAACAACTAAAGAAGAATCAAAGTTGGGTCAGAGTCAATGATCGGGCACAGGGATAGATTAATCGGTGGATACACTAAAGAATCAGAGGATGTAGTGAAAGCTCGCTAGAAGATCACCGGGAGTTCACCGATAGCTCGCTGGAGGTTCGTAGGGAGTTCACTGGAGGTTCGCTGGGAGTTCACCGAAAGCTTGTCGGAAGATTGCCGAGAGTTCGCTAGAAGTTCACCGAGTGTTCGGTTGAACCAATTGACGTGCCGGACAACCAGGATTGCTTGCATTGTAATCGTCTAGCCTTATGTTAGGACTTTAGCTAGGAGAGTCCTAATTGAGAGGGACATTCATGTAAAACCTACCTAAGCCGACCTCTATTAAAGAGGTGAAGAGGCCGGCTAGGATTAGGAGGTTGTTTCTTAGAGAAGAATTAGGAGTTGGTTAGAAGTAAGAGTCTTGAGTAGGAGTCCTATTAGGAGTTGCTTAGAAGTAAGAGTCTTGAGTAGGAGTCCTATTAGGAGTTAGGGTTTAGAAGCCCTATAAATAGCCATGTATTCCTCCTCTTTTCATAAGCAATAGATAAATTTTTTTTGCAGCTTTTGAGCAGCAACTTGGAGGGAGGAACCCCTATAGAGTTCCAAGGAGGCCAATCCCCTAAAGAGATCAACCCCAAGTTTAGAATCTGCAAGGGTTCTAACACCTTAATTGTCGTAGTTAGGGTTTTAATTCGAGTTAGTTTTAGGAGAAATCATACTGACTCAATTAAAGGCCAATTGGGCCTTTAATAGGGCTGAATTGGGCCGGTTAGATGGTGTTAGGATCAGGGTCGACACTAAGAGAGGGGGGGTGAATTAGTGCAGCGGAAAGATAACGACGGTTTAAAAACTTTCGTACGATAAAACTGTTTCTGACGTAAAACCATTTTTGGAAACTTAACTTGAAAGCGAGTTCGTAAAGTAGTGCAGCAAAAGTAATGAGGAAGTAAAGCACATATGGAGGTTTGCAGTAAGGTAAATAGCAGAAAGTTAATGCAAACCGAGATTTAGAGTGGTTCGATCAATCTTGACCTACATCCACTTTTGGCTTCCTCCTCCGATGAGGTCACCAACGTCCACTAGAGGCCTTCCTTCAATAGGCGAAGGCCAATCACCTTTTACACCCCTCTTCTCCTTTTACCGGGTTTAGGAGATAACCCAGAGATAACCCTTACAAGCACTCACACTCCTCTCTTATAGATTTCTAACATTAAGAGTAGAGAAGGGAAATCTAAAGAGATTGCAGCAGCGTTTCTTTAGTTTTAAACTCTTTGTGCTTGTGTGCTTTAACCAGGGATTGGAGGGGTATTTATAGGCTTCAAGTTGATTCAAACTTTGAGCCTAAAACTTTCCCATCCCGGGTTCCTTGGGCATGGGCGATACCACCGCCTACACTAGGTGGTACCACCGCCTAGTGTCAATCTGATGCTGACACTGCCCTGGGTGGTACCACCGTCCAGGTCTGGCGGTACCACTGTCCAGGTCTGGCGGTACCACCGTCCAGGTCTGGCGGTACCACCGTCCAGGTCTGGCGGTACCACCGTCCAGGTCTGGCGGTACCACCGTCCAGGTCTGGCGGTACCACCGTCCAGGTCTGGCGGTACCACCGTCCAGGTCTGGCGGTACCACCGTCCAGGTCTGGCGGTACCACCGTCCAGGTCTGGCGGTACCACCGTCCAGGTCTGGCGGTACCACTGTCCAGGTCTGGCGGTACCACCGTCCAGGTCTGGCGGTACCACCGTCCAGGTCTGGCGGTACCACCACCTAGGGGCCAATGCTGGGCGGTACCACCGCTTGGCATCCTGCCAAGGGTGGTACAACCGCCCAGACTAGCGGTACCACCGCTTGACACAGTCTCGAAGACTATCCCACGATGGTGAGAATTCTTGGGACACTATTTGGGCTTCTTATTGGGCCCAACACAGTTCTTACATGGGCCTAGCTAGCCCTTAATTGGGTTGGCCCAAATCCAAGCCCAATTACATGCTAACTACGATTCCTAAGACATATTCTAAGCTAAACAAGTCTGTAAGTCTTGGTTCTTCTAGCGAGCTTCCGGTGATCTTCCGACGAACTTCCGACAATCTCTCGGCAATGTTCCGGCGTACTCCCGGCAAGCTCCTAGACTTCACGACGATCTTCTTGGCGAGTTTAGATGAGCTTCTTGGCTAGCTCCGTGACCTCTTGGCTGGTTCCGCTAGAACTTTCGACGAGCATCCGGACTTCCGATGAACTCTCGAACTCCCAACGATGTCGCATCCTTGACTCCGGGACTTTATTTTGCTTCATGTCTTGCTATCGTAGTTAATCCTGCATATGTAAATGACACTTCGATCTAGACAATTAATACTAAGCAATAATCATGTTGTCTGGCATGTCATTGGTCCCTCGACGCTTCGTCCGATTCTTTGGTGCATCGTCCTCTCTTGTGGCCTATTGCCCAATCGGCCAGTTAACTCCACAACTCTAATATCCTTAGCGTAATATCTGCTCTTCTTTGCTCGATGCCCGAATCCGCGGCCCGAAGCCTTATGTCGATACGTCGACCGATCCACCGGCCCGACGTCCAATCTTCTAACATGTTCCTCCGGCCCAATATGATTCTTCCTGCTTTAATTGTCTCATCCTGATTGAAGCATCCTGCGTTACTCAAAACGCAGATTAAAACATAAACATTTATCAATTGGTTTCATCATCAAAATACAAGATTCAATAATTTCTTCCTTTTTGATGATGATAACCAATTGATGACGGAATTAAACTTAACTCCCGGAGTTTAAACAAACTTCCCATATCAATATGGTTTATTGATAGAAACTCTTGAATTCAAAAATCCAAGCAACATATCATGTTGAAATCATGCATGTCATTAACATACTTCTCCCCCTTTGTCATCAACAAAAAGGAGAAGTCCAACTATTCATGTGTTTAAACAAACAAGTTCAAATAATTGCATGAAAAACATAATATCCATTTTTATCATCATGCAAGCTAGCAAAAATTTAGCAAGTGCTACATCATATTAGAACATGTAGGCTATCAAATTTTAGATATTCAAGGTAGTAAGATAGCATGTTCTACATCATACAAGCTAGCAAAATTTATCATCATTTTAGAAAGTGTAAGCTAGCAATTTTCTATCACTTTACAACATGCATAATCACCAAATCATCATTAATTTTCAAGATGTGCATGATTGCAAATTTTGACAGTTTGTATTTTTGCTTTTTAAGATAGGCAAGCTAGTGATTTTCAAGATAGCAAGCTCTTTCTTCTCTTTTGAGAAGTGTCTGCTTTTCTTTGCAATGTATAAGTTAGCAAATTTTGCTTCATTCTTGAATTGTTCAAGCTTGCTTCTTTCTCTTTGAGATGTGCACATTAGCAACTCTTTCTCCCCCTTTGTCATTGGTAAAAAGAGGGGAAGAATATAATTTTGTAGTTCTCCCTTTACATCAATTTTCACATCATGAGAACAATAAATTTGCATTATAAACATAATCTCATCTTTATCATTCAAGCTAGCATATATTTTTTGTTCTCTTTTGGAATATGCAAGCTAATAATCTCCTTTTTCATTTATAATAATGATTCAATCATATCATGCAATATACAAATCATAAATATCTCAAATCATGATGGTATCAAGAAGTCAAATTACATTACATCCTACCATGCATGATCACAACTTCACATTTGTATGTATCAAAACAATATTAAGAGTCTTTCATGCATAATTTTATATCATCACATTCATTTCATCTCAAAAATCATAGGAATACAAAGAAGAGATCTTGTTTTAAAAGAAAATCAAGTAATAAATCCAAGAACTCACAAGAAGAATCATGATTCATTAGAAAATCTCCTCTTAGGAAAATACCAAGTAGAATCGTAAGAGAACGATTAAATCTTAATTTGTAAATATCAAGGAATCATGATCATGATTTGAATACAAACTCATTCAAATTCAAATCATCAAATCAAAATCATTTTCAGGAGATTCATAAAAAGATGATCAAATAGATTCATCAAAGTCAATAAGATAGAGAAAAAGAATTTTCAAGAAAAATGCTTTTCTGTTTTTAGTTGTTTCAATTCATGTGATTTACTTCATTCAAGCATGCCCTTTTTTTTTATTTATGCCAAATAAAAACATGCATCAACATTTAGGATCGAAAAATAAATTTCATCATAAAAACCATTCATCTTGCTTATAACCAGAAAAGCCACTTTTATTACCGTGAAAATCAATAATCCATAAATCTCAAGAATCATCATGCATAATTTTAAAATTTATTAAGCATGATCATTATGCATCATTACATTATTTCATCAAACTTAAAGCAGTTTCAATCAAGTTCATTGTAGTCATGCATTTTCCTTTTTAGGTGAATCTAACTTTTCATGCTTAGTTTCCATACAAAAGCCATGTTTCATTTTTAAAATCGGAAGGCAATATGAAAATCATTAAGATATACATTATTGCTTCTTAAGCACATACATAAAATTAATCATATTTGGTGTGCAATCATTAGATTAACATTTTATTATATTTTCATACAATTTTCATGATCATTTTCAAAATTTACTTAGAAAGATAAGCATGATTCCTAATTTTTTTTATTTCATTACATTATGTAATTTTCAAAAAGTAATTTTTTTAAACTAAATAAAAAAAAAATACATCATGGAAAGCATAAAGTAATTTCAAAATAAATTAAAGGAGTTTCAATTACCTCATCATCGAATGCCGTTAAGGCATAGTTTGCCACCTCGCCTTTCTTGATTTTCTCCTTGTCTTCGGAGTAGCTTTATTCATCCCAATTTTTGTTCTTCTTCTTGCGTTCAAAGTAAGTAGTTGCATTCTTTTTGTTCTTTAATTTTTGTTTAATTAACTTTTTAAATTTCATGAGTAGTTCAAGTTCACCATCACTTGAGCTTATGCTTAAACTCCGTTTTATCTAAGGCGCAAAATAGAGCATTCATAGCTCTAGCATTTAAAGAAAAAGTCTTCTCCAAATCATTCCAATCTTTCATCCGAAGAGAAGACCATTTAAAGCCGGATTCAACAATTTGCCATAAATTCAAATCCAAAGAAATCAAGAAAACTCTTATTCGAGTTTTCCAATATGTGTAGTTCATCCCACTGAAAAAGGGAGGACGAATGAGAGAGTAACCCTCTTGAAAGCCGAAATGAGCCATTTCTCTTGGGTGTTAAACCAAATGAGAAATAACGTGGCTCTGATACCAATTGTTAGGATCAGGGTCAGCACTAAGAGGGGGGGGGGTGAATTAGTGCAGCAGAAAGATAATGATGCTTTAAAAACTTTCGTACGATAAAACCATTTCTGACATAAAACCGTTTTCGGAAACTTAACTTGAAAGCGAGTTCGTAAAGGAGTGCAGCAAAAGTAATGAGGAAGTAAAGCACATATGGAGGTTTGCAGTAAGGTAAATAGCAGAAAGTAAATACAAACCGAGATTTAGAGTGGTTTGGTCAATCTTGAGCTACATCCACTTTTGGCTTCCTCCTCCGACGAGGTCACCGTTGTCCACTAGAGGCCTTCCTTCGATAGGCGAAGGTCAATCACCTTTTACACCCCTCTTCTCCTTTTACCGGGTTTAGGAGATAACCCTTACAAGCACTCACACTGCTCTCTTACAGATTTCTAACACTTAGAGTAGAGGAGGAAAATCTAAAGAGATTGCAGCAGTGTTTCTTTACTTTTAAACTCTCTGTGCTTATGTGCTTTAACCAGGGATGGGAGGGGTATTTATAGGCTTCAAGTTGATTCAAACTTGGAGCCTAAAACTTTCCCATCCCGGGTTCCCCGAGCACGGGCGGTACCACCGCGCAGTGTCAGCATGATGTTGATACTACCCTGGGTGGTACCACCGCCCAAGTCTGGCAGTACCACCACCTAGACTGGCGGTACCATCGCTTGGTACCCTGCTAGGGGCGGTACAACTACCCAAACTAGCAGTACCACCGCTTGACACAGTCTCAAAGACTATGCCACGACGGTGAGAATTCTTAGGGCATTGTTTGGGCTTCTTATTGGGCTCAACATAGTTCTTATATGGGCCTAGCTGGCCCTTAATTAGGTTGGCCCAAATCCAAGCCCAATTATGTGCTAACTACGATTCCTAAGATATAGTCTAAGCTAAACAAGTCCGTAAGTCTTGGTTCTTCCAGCGATCTTCCGGCGAACTTCCGACGAACTCTCGGCAATGTTTCGGCGGACTCCTAGCAAGCTCCTAGATTTCATGATGATCTTCTTGGCGAGTTCAGACGAGTTTCTTGGCAAGCTTCGCGACTTCTCGGCTAGTTCCATTAGAACATCCGATGAGTGTCCGGACTTCCAACGAACTCTCGAACTCCCAACGATGTCACATCCTTGACTTTGGGACTTCATTTTGCTTCATGTTTTGCTATCGTAGTTAATCCTGCACATGTAAAACACACTTCGATCTAGACAATTAATACTAATTAATAATCATTTTGTCCGGCATGTCATTGGTCCCTCGACTCTTCGTCCGATTCTTCGACGCATCGTCCTCTCCTGCGGCCTATTGCCCAATCGGCCAGTTGACTCCGCAACTCCGATATCCTTGGCACAATATCCGCTCTTCTTGGCCCGATGCCTGAATCCACGGCCCGAAGCCTTCTATCGATACATCGACCGATCCACCGGCCCGACGTCCAATCTTCTGACATGTTCCTCCGGCCTAACATGATTCTTCCTACTTTAATTGTCTCATCCTGATCGAAGCATCCTGTGTCACTCAAAACACAAATTAAAACATAAACACTTATCAATTGGTTTCATCATCAAAATACAAGATTCAATAGATGGCTCATTCAGCCACTTGGAGTCACGTCAAGCGGTAGCACCGCCCAGACTAGGCAGTGGAATCGCTTGGGGCTTAGCCTCCCAAGTGGTCAGGCGGTGGTACCACCAGAAATTAATGCTATATGGTGGTGGCACTGCCTTATCAAGCGGTGGTACCGCCAGAGCCAAGTCTCCGAGCTCTGTCAGGCGGCCATACTGCCCAGTGTCATTCTACAAGTGGTGGTATCGCCTAATAATGGCATTGGTACCGCTAGTACCCCAGAAACCAGGGATAAGACACTTTTTGGCTCCATTTTTGAAGACATTAGGGCCAATAAATACCCCACTCTTTCCTGCTTAAAAGAGCAATGAAAATATGAACAAAAATCTTGAGATTTTAGGTTGTAAATTGCTAAGTGTCCTCCTCCCTTTCTAGTTTTGTGATAATTCAAGAGTGGTATGAGGCTTGTAAGGGTTGTCTTCAAAACCCGTGAAATGGAGAAAGTGTTATAAGAAGGTGGTTGGTCTTTGCCCATTGAAGGAGGACTGTTAGTGGATGCTGGTGGCCTCAACAAAGGAGGAATCAGAAGTGGATGTAGGTCACAACGATCGAACCACTATAAATTCGGTTTGCTTCCTTTTTGTGCCATTTCATTGATGCTTTTCATTCTCATCACTCACTTATTTGCTTGTGTTGAATCTTGGATTTTGATGATGAAACCAATTGATAGTATTTATCATCTGATTTGTGTTTTAAGTGACGCAAGAAGATTCGATCAGGGAGAGACAATTAAAGTAGGAAGAATCATGTTGGGCCGGAGTGGAACATGTCAGAAAATTAGACGTCAAGCCGGAGGATCGGTCGATGTATCGGCAGAAGGTTTTGGGCCATGGGTTTAGGCATTTGGACAAGAAGAGCAAAAATTGTGCCAAGGAAATCAAAGTTGCAGAGGTCAACTGGTCGATTGGGCAATAGGCCACAAGAAAGGATGATGCGCCGAAGAATCAAACGAGGCGTTAATGAACCAATGACATACCGAATAACATTTAATTTAGCTTTGTAATAATTGTCTAGATCAAAGTAGGTTTTAGGTGTGATTGGGTTGGAATTGGGCCAACTCAATTAGGGGCCAATTGGGCCTAAGTTTGGGCTATGTTGGGAGACAAGTAAAAGGCCCAAACAGTGACCCAACAGGTGGAACCGTCAGTGGCACAATCTTGTCAAGCAGTGGTGACGCCAGTCTAGGCAGTGGTATCACCCAAACATAGTCTCCGAGACTGTGTTAGGCAGTGGTACTGCCCAGTGGTAGGGTATCAGGCGGTGGTACCACCAAACTGGGCAATGGTACCGCCCAATGTCATTGCTACAGGCGGTGGTATCGCCCAGCACTAGCGGTGGTACCGCTAGTACCCAGAAGACCCAAGATGAGACTAGTGTTGGCTCCAAGTTTGAATCCATTTGAAGCCTATAAATACCCCTCTCATCTCTGGTTAGAAAATACAAGTATAGAGAACTTAAAATTTGAAAAATGCTGTAGCAATCACTTAAGAAATCACCTCCTCTAGTTCTAAAGTTTAGAATTCTATTTAGGGAGGAGTGAGTGGTTGTAAAAGGTTATCTCCTAAATCGGTGAAAAGGAGAAAAGGGGTGTAAAAGGGTAGTTGATCTTCACCCGTTGAAAGAAGATCGTTAGTGGATGCCGGTGGCCTTGACGAAAGAGGAATCAGGAGTGGATGTAGGTCACGACAACTAAACCATTATAAAAATTTAGTTTGCATTTCTATTTTGCTCTTTACTTTTATTGCAAACAGCTTTATGTATGCTTTCAAGTTAAACATATTTCCCAAACGGGCTTTGTTGAAAAGATTTTTTATCGAACGATATTTTCGACTCGACGTAATTTTTATCGCTGCACTAATTCACCTCCCCTCTCTTAGTGTCATTCTTGATCCTAACATTTGGTATTAGAACTAATTTGTCTCATTTGGTTTAACACCCAAGAGAAATGACTTTTATCGAATTTCAAGAGGGACTTTCTATCATTCATCCTCCTATGTTTAATGGGACGGACTACATATATTGGAAAACTCGAATGTGAGTTTTTTTTCTATTGATTTAAATTTATGGAATATTGTTGAAAACGGATTTCAAAAGTCTTCTCTTCCAATGAACGATTGGAATGATTTGGAGAAGAAAACTTTCTCTTTGAATGCCAAAGCTATGAATGCTTTGTTTGTGCATTGACAAAAATAAATTTAATCGTGTTTCTATATATGAAACTATGTACAATATTTGGCACACTCTTGAAATTACACACGACAGGCACTAGTAGAGTTAAAGATTCTAAGATAAATCTTTTGATGCATGATTTTGAGTTGTCTCGAATGAAGCCAAGTGAAACTATCGTTGACATGTACACCCGTCTTACGGATGTCATCAATAGTTTAAAAAGTTTTGGTAAATATTTTTCTAATTTTGAACTTGTTAACAAAATACTAAGATCCCTTCCCAAAAATTAGGATCCTAAAGTAATGGCTATTCAAGAATCAAAGAATTTGAATCACTTTCCAATTGAAGAATTTATTGGGTCTTTAATGACCTATGAAATAAGTTGTATAGCATATGATGAACATGAGAACTACCTTCTAAAGAACAGGAAGGATTTGGCAGTTCGAATAATAGAAGACCACTCAAGCGAAAGCTTAAGTGATGATGATATAGAACTCCTCACATGTAAATTTATAAAATTTATAAAAATGAAACTAAGAATAAAAATGAACTTAAAAAGAAAAAATTGCTAAAGAATAAGAAAGTACTCAAGGTGACTTGAGATGAAATGAGTGTATCCGAAGATGAGGAGCAAACCAACAAAGGCGAGGTGGCGAACTATGCCTTAATGACTTTCGTCAATAAGGTAAGCAACTCAATCGAATCTCTTTTTCCTTACCATGAAATTACTTAGTGCTTTTCATGATTGGTTTTATATATATATATATATATGATCATGACAATTGCTTGTTTTGTAATAATACTTGCACATCAAATAAGATTAATTCCTTATATGTTATAAGAAACAATTATGTGTATCTTGATGATTTTGTTTTACTTTTCGATTTTAAACATGATGGATGGTTTTCATATGAAAAACATAAGTATACTTATATGAAATCAATCATATAAAATGAAATACATAAAAAGGAAAATATATTATCATTGAAATTAAAATGATAAATCTGGTAGGGACTAAAGCACAAGATTCACACATAGGTTATCCTCAGGACCATTCCAAGACTTGTGAGTTTTTCTATCCACTCAATTATCTTTAGGACATGGTTCTAAACTAGTGTCCTCTCAATTATCATAGTGTAGAAGAGACTCTTGGATATCTTATATCGTTGAGTCCTTCCCTATTCTTCAAACAGTTTGTAGACATACAAGTGAATGGATCTAATATTTATCTTTTCGTGTTGTCTTTATAACTCAGGAGTCATGGAGCCCAACATATAACACTGAGCAAGAGTGGAGTCATCTATGTACTTCACGTAGCGAGTGATCTCGCCCTCTCTTGCCCCTTCCTCGGGTGTAAGCATTACTATATCAAGGACGTATGCGACTTTCTCCACTGTGAGAACAATTCTCAGGTTGCAGAGCCAATCCATATAATTCAGACCAATAAGGTGGTTGACATCAAGTATGCCACGTAAGGGACTTGAAAGTGATATTTTTTAAAAATAAAGATGCAGCAAAAATAAATAACATGTAGATTTTATAGAAAAATAAACAATCAAGATATGGACTTCTATCTTAATCTGCCCCCACTATTCTTCTAGCGAATCACGCGACACCCTCAGCTCGTGAAATGGAAGCCTTTAGCAGACTTCTAGTGGGGATCTGGATCCAATGAGTGTCTTAGTGTAACATCGAGAGACTCGACTAATCATACTAAGCCCAAAAGGTAGCCAACTCTTGCCAATTACAACTCCTTATGATTCCTGTCCTATTCGGCCTCCAAACCACAATGGTCTCGTGGGACTCGACCAACCATGATGTTTGGTTAAGTCAATACCATCATTACAAGATGAGTCTGATTCGATAATATACCCTCGAGGGTCTCGACTAAGCATACAATGTCCTTAGGTCACCAGTGACATCTTTATTTTGTAGGTAAGATAGCAAATCGCAATATAAGTGAGCCTCGAGGGACTCGACCAACTTAACTTTTGTCGAAAATCGGTCCCTACCTATAACGATGGAAGGCCAAATGTGTCAATCTAATTGCCTCATGTTTACCGACTTAATATTATCGAGAGATGGGATTTTGATTTGGTCTCCTAATATAACATGTCACATACATACATATTTAATATATATATATATATATATTGTATGTAAATATATATACATATCTAGTAGGTGTATAAACAGTTACACATCACATGAGCAATCACACCAAATAATCATGGACCCTAGCCTAATACGATCAAGCCCGAGTTAGTGGGCCTAATCACTCACATTAATGTCCTGTGATTGTCCATCTCATTCTCGTTAGTTTCGTCGGCATCTCGGCGTATCTCCATGTGTCGCGATTGTTTGTCTCAGCCTCTGGTTCCCGCTATCGCTTCCATGCTCCCGTTGCGCCTTCTTGTATTATTATAACTTAATCATTGGCACGCAAGCCCAACAATAAACGAGAATAAAATAGGAGGCTCGCAAACCTCAATAATAATAATAATCATATGTACACACATCACACAGTTCATGATCATCCGTCCACATTATATATCACATGTAAATATCATTATATCGGACTACTCCATAATAATAATAGTTAATCAAACCTTTTAATTAACTAATATTTTTTTGAAATTTGGGATAAGTAGGGAATTTTCTCAATTGTGAAGTGTATTTTGGTAATTTTGATAAAAAGACAAAACCTGAAATTTCTCAAATTCCAAGGGGCCAAATTATCCATTTGCCCCAAAATGCCTTAACCCAAACCCTACTGCATTGCGGAAGCTGCCACCCTGTCGACGGTAGCCTCTGCGGGCGGGAGCGCCCTTGCCGACCGGCGACAGCCTCTATGGGCAAGAGCGCCCAAGCCCGCCGGCAGCTCACCCGTAAGTAGCACCGCCTCGTGTGGCCGGGTGCCCCTACGAGCACCGCTATGGGCGGCTCGCCCACGGGTGCTGTGCCCGTGGGAGGCACTACCCCTTGCGGGTGACCGTCACCCCCACAAGCGCCGCCCTTGCAAGCATCGCTGTGGGAGAGCCCTACCCCCGTTGGTGGCTCACTCGCAGGTAGCACTGCTTGTTGGGGCTCACACGTGGGCCAAGCGCCCGCAGGCGTCGCCCTTGCCCGAGGGCGTAATTCCCGCCCGTAGGCGGCCACCGTTGTAGGCAGCCCTGCCTGCAGGTGCCCAACTCGTAGGTGGCGCTTGTTGCAGGCAGGCTGCCAACAGTAGCCCGCCAACTACCGGCCCCTTGCACGCAATTGGCGGCCAAAGCTACCATCTATGAGGGCAGCAAGGGCAACAAAAATTATTGCCCTTTCTCGCTTTTGCCTCAACAATTTTGACATCAAAAGCCTCTCTAAAACACAACACATGCAGTTCAAAACCATTCTTTCGCACAAACAACCTGGCTCTAACACCACTATAGGAAAATCTAGGGGCGACATCATATACACAATAGAAGAACAGAAAACAAAAACACCAAATTTTCAAAAAAGGTGTTCGTCATCATGCGAAGATTGGTGTGCAAAACCCGCGAAACTTAAATCCACGTGTGAGATAATTGTGTTTTACCTTGGGAGATCGTATATCTCTGAATCCCTACAGATCTATAGGAGAGGATAAAGGAAGTCAAGCGCCCTCCTCTCTAGTAGTGATCCACACAGCAGGACTGCGATGACGTTCCTCAAATCGCTGCCCTAATATCCACACCTACTATCTGAGGAGGAGAAGGGGAGAGGAGAATAGGAGGTAGCAATCAAGAAAATCTCTAACCTATGATCTTTTAGTTCCCTCCTATTTATAGAGGTCCCCTGTCTTCTTAATCCTAATGGATCCTCCCCCATTGAGTACTGGATCTCCATCCAACTACCCAAGCTACATAGATTAGTGGATTTCTATCCAATTATCTCTCATTGGCTCTTATTGGATCTCATCCATAGGATCCGATAATTCATGGGCTTATTGAATATCCAAAAAGATAAAGGCTCCAGTGGATATCTCATATATGAACCTCTACTCGTCGTAATGCCTATCATATGAATGTGACCCTCTAGGCCCAATATCGAGCTAGTTGTAAGTCATACCTATTAGAACTCCTTTCAACTCACTGAATTATTATCTCTATAATAATTCACTCGACTCATCAACTACAGACGTACTAGGCCACTACATCATAGTACCCAAACGATACAAGAGAATTCAATCCTTTCGATATATTTGTCCTCAATTACTATGTACCTATAGTTCCAAATCCATCTAATACCCCAAAGACTATATACCGGGCATAGTGCTGTCAGACCCATACGATTTCTACTCGAGTCTCACTCTAATCGGATTCTCCTAGAGAACTCTTTCTCTCTCAATCCAAATGACCTTGGCTAGGGATTTATCTGAGCAAGAATACATGGGATATTCCTCTCATGACACCAAAAGTAGATGATCCTCTATCGACTCTCAATAGTCCTCGTAAGGTTGGCTACCACTCCCGATGACCGGTTGTACTAGATCTGGAACTTTCAAACCTATAAGTCTGATATCAAAAAGTCTGGTTTCAATCAATGAACTCATTCTCCAATGAGTACCTGCACTTTATCCCTAGTGTCCCCACACGAGTAGCTATAAGACCAACTACCTCTATCATATGGATGGGCATACAGCACACTAATCTGTCCAGTTATCTTGATGTCCCTCTCGAGTAACCTATGACCAGGATTATTTAAAGTCTATGTTTAAAGGTGAATCGGTCTCATTATCATAATCTTATCATTATTTGATTCTCATTTCACAGATCCATGGACATCATAAAGTGATAAAATATTAAATAATATAATAAACAAAAAGAATATGTACTATGTCACATGTGTCATTACTCACATGATAGGCTTGCAGGGCACCTATGATTGGCACCAGATCTGTGATGAACTTCTTCACCCAAACTCCCTCCTTTGCTGTCTCTATCGTAGCAATATACTCCACCTTTATAGTCGAGTTAGCAGTAGTATCTTGCTTGGAAGTCTTCCAGCATATTGCTCCTCTATTCAGGGTGAACATATACCTTGAATTAGATTTGCTAATATCGACATCGAACTGGAAACACGAGTTTGTATAGCCCTCATCCCTAAGGCTATTTCCTCCAAATACCAGTAAAAAATCCTTAGTCCTTCCCAAGTACTTAAGGACACACTTTACTACCTTCTAGTATTCTAAACCTGGATCTACCTGATATCTGCACGTAACACTTAGAGCATGCACTATATCAGGCCTGGTACATAACATAGCAAACATGATAGATCCTATTGCCGAGGCATAGGGTATTCTATCCATGTTTGCCCTTTCTTTAGGAGTCTTTGGAGATATACTCTTGAAAAGTGATATCCCATGTCTCATTAGTATGAGACCTCTCTTGGAATTTTTCATGCTGAACCTTTTGACAATGGTGTCTATGTACTTAGACTAGGATAAGCCAAGCATCCTCTTAGATTTAGCTCTATAGATCTGAATCCCCAAGATATAAGATACTTCCCCTAAATCCTCCATGGAGAAATATCTAGATAACCAAGCCTTTACGGTGGAGAGTATTCCTACAATATTCCCAATGATCAGGATGTCATCTACATATAGCACCAAAAAGGTGATAACGCTCCCACTTACTTTGCTATACACACAAAGCTCTATTGAATCCCAGATTTTGATGATGAAATCATTTGATGAATCTATGAACTAATAAGCATTTGAGAAAAGTGATGTAGGATAAACTTCAAACATGGAAAGGCATATCGATTGAAGGAGAATCAGACATTGGGCCGAAGTTCATAATGTCAAAGATCGAGCATCGGGTCGGAAGGATCGGGCATTACGCTAAGATCGGATGTTGCATTGAGTTTGGGTGCCTCAAAAATCGATCTCCTTAGTTTATCATGTTGCATTGAGTTTTTTATGGTTCCTTTAGGAACCCAAATCAATTTGTGTGGACTACATTTATTAAATGGACAATGATAAGCTACATGCCCATATTTGCAATAAAAGTTACATTTGTTTTGGGGTGAAACATGCAAAGTAGGGCCTTTAACAAAGGTGGTTGGATTTTGGTGAGAGCTACTCACAAATCCGATTCCACCTTTTCTATGAACATGACCCTTGTTGGCAAAGATCATGTTCAAGGATTTGCTACCAACCTCAAACTTTTCTAAGGTTTTCTTAAGTAGCAAGTTTTCTTTTTCTTTTGAAGTATTTCTAGTTCATCACATTTCGTACATGGAGCTAAACTATCATTGTGATCAACTTTTAATCTATCAAAATCACTAACAAGAGAAGCATGCTCTTTTTTCAATAATTTATATTTTTTACTAATTAATTTACATTCATCAAATAAATCATGAAAAGCATTTAATAGCTCATCAAAGGATAAATTTGCATCAAATGTTTATTGGAAGATAAGACTTTTTATTGGAAGATAAGACTTTTGAAAACCATTTTTGACAATGTTCCATAGCTCAAAATCCATTAAAATTAGGAAAATCCTCATTCTTATCTCCCAATATGTGTAATCCATCCCATTGAACATGGGCGGATGTGTAATTGAATGGCCCTCATGGTTGTCGGCAAATGCCATCTCTTTTGGGTTTTAAACCAAATAAGAGTGAACCTTGCTCTGATACCAATTGTTAGGATCAAGAGCGGCACTAAGAGGGGGGGGATGAATTAGTGCAGCGGTAAAGAACAATAAACTTTCGACGATTTAAACACTTTCGGAAACTTCGTACGTCAAATCATTTCGGAAAGATGTTGAACTTTAAAACTTTCGTAAGAATGTAAGGAGAAGCTCAAGGAAGTTTGCAGTAAAGTAAATTGCACAAAAGGAAAAGCAAACCAGAATTTAGAGTGGTTCGGTCAATGAGACCAACATCCACTTCAAATTCCTCCTCCGTCAAGGTCACCGGCGTCTACTAAAGGCCTTTTTTCAATAGGCAAAGACCAACCACCTTTTATAGCTCTTTCACCTTTTGTCGGGTTTAGGAGACAACCCTTAAAAGTCACATGTGCCCTTTCATGTAGATGCCCTTATAAGACAACACTTTAAGACTCAAGAAATCAGGATTATGCTAATGCTTTTGTGCCCTTTCATGCAAAAAAGGGTGGGGTATTTATAGGACCTAATGGCTTCAAAAATGGAGCCAAAAAGTGTCTTATCCTAGATTTTCGGGGTACTGGCAGTACCATTACCATTACTAGGCGGTATCATCACCTGACACTTGACACTAGGCGATACGACCGCCCAGTCCAAGCGATACCACCGCCCAATCTAGGTAGTATGACCACCTAACAGAGCTCGGAGACTGAGCTTTGGCAGTATCACCGCCTGACAAGGGCGGTACCACCGCCTGACAGGGGCGGTACCACCATTGGCAGCATTAACTGCCAACGGTACTATTGAATCTCGGATTTTGATGATGAGACCAATTGATAAGTGTTTATGATTTGATCTACATTTTGAGTGACGTAGGATGCTTCGATCAGGATGAGACAATTAAAGTAGGAAGAATCATGTTGTGACAGAGAAAAACATGTCAGAAGATTGGACGTCGAGCCGGAGGATTGGTCGACGTATCGGACCATGGATTCTGACCTCGAGCCAAGAAGAGCAGATATTACACCAAGGATATCGGAGTTGTACAGTCAATTGGCCGATTGGGCAATAGGCCGTAAGAGAGGACGATGCGCCGAAGAATCGGATGAAGCGTTGAGGGACCAATGACATGCCGGATAACATGATTAATGCTTAGTATTAATTGTCTAGATCGAAGTGTGTTTTTACATGTGCAGGATTAACTATAATAGTAAGGCATAAAGCAAAATAAAGTCCCGGAGTTAAGGACATGATTTCGTTGGGAGTTCGAGAGTTCGTCGGAAGTCCAGACGTTCATCGGACGTTCTGCAGGAACCAGCCGAGAAGTCCAGGAGCTTGCCAAAGAAGCTCATCAGAACTCGCCAAGAAGATCATCGTGAAGTCTAGGAGCCTGCCAGGAGTCTGTTGGAACATTGTCGAGAGATCATCGGAAGTTCGTCGGAAGATCGCCGGAAGCTCGCCGAAAGAAACCAAGACAAACAGACTTGTTTAGCTTAAGTATGCCTTAGATTCCGTAGTTAGTATGTAATTGGGTTTAGATTTGTGCCAACCCAATTAGGGGCCAGTTGGGCCCATGTAAGGACTATGTTGGGCCCAATAAGAGGCCCAAACAATGTCCCAAGAAGTGGCACCGTCGTGGCACAGTCTTCGAGACTGTGTCAAGCGGTGGTACTACTAGTCTGGGTGGTTGTACCACCCTTAGCAGGGTGTCAAGCGGTGGTACCACCCAGCACAGCCTCCCAAGCGGTGGTACCATCCAGCGCAGTGTTAGTGTCAGACTAACACTAGCGGTGGTACCGCCCGTACCCAGGAAACCTGGGATGAGATGTTTTTAGGCTTCAAGTTTGAATCAACTTGAGGCCTATAAATATCCCTCTCATCCCTGGTTAACTCACATAAGCACAGAGAGATCAAAAGTGAGAAAACACTATTGCAATCATAAGAGAAATCCCCTCTAAATTCTAAGTTTAGAATTCTGTTTAGGGAGGAGTGAGTGCTTGTAAAGGTTATCCCCTAAACCTATGAAAAGGAGAAGAGGCGTGTAAGAAGGAGGTTGATCTTTGCCTATTAGAGGAAGATTGATAGTGGATGCTGGTGGCCTTGACGGAAGAGGAATCGGCAAAGTGGATGTAGGTCACGACGACTAAACCACTCTAAAACTCGGTTTGCTTTTACTTTGTGCAATTTACTTTACTACAAACATCCTTAATCTTCCCTTGCACTTTTATGAAAGCTTTCAAGTTCAACTTCTCTCCAAAACAGATTGAATCGAAACCATTTTCGTCGGAATCAGTTTTAAGCGAAACGAACAATTTTTTGAAATTGTGAAAGTTTTCCGCTGCACTAATTCACCCCCCCCCTTAGTGTCACTCTTAATCCTAACAGGTACCACCGCCCAGAACTCCTGGGAGACCGAGTCTCCTAGGCGGTGCCACCGTTGGCCATGACTTCAAGTGATGAATGGGCTGTTAAATCCGGCACAATTCAACCCTGTTAAGGGCCCAGTTGTCCCCTAACTAAGCTAGTGGGATTACCTCCCAATCCTAACTTAATTTTTGGTCTAACTACAATAACTAAGACATAATCAAAGCACTCTTTGTGTCAGTACATCAATTCCTCTTCCGACGAGCTTCCAGCGAACTTCCGACGAACTCCTGGCAATATTCTAGCGGACTTCCAGCAAGCTCCCAGACTTTACGATGATCTTCTTGGTGAGTTCCGACGAGCTTCTTTGGCAAGCTCCTGGACTTCTCAATTGGTTCCAGTAGAACTTCCGATGAACATTTGGACTTCCGACGAACTCTTAAACTCCCAACGAGATCTCGATCTTGACTCTAGCACAACACTTGCTTTATGTCTTACTACTGTAGTAGTTAATCTTACACACTTTTCTTAACATATAGATTAGATCAAATAATTTATAATTGATTTCATCATCAAAATCCGAGATTCAACAGAAACCATACACGACGGCATGAGTAGAGTAAAAGCTTCTAAAGTTAATATTTTGATGCATGATTTTGAGGTGTTTCGAATAGAACCAAGCAAGACTATTGGAGATATGTACACCTGTTTTATAGATGTCATCAATAGTTTAAAAGTACTTGACAAATGTTTTTCAAATTTTGAACTCGTTAATAAAATATTGAGATCCCTTCCAAAGAGTTTGGACCCTATAGTAATGGCCATTCAAGAGGCCAAGGATTTGAATAATTTTTCACTTAAATAACTTATTGGTGTTAGGATCAAGAGCATTAAGAGGGGGGGGGGGGAATTAGTGCAGCGAAAAACTTTCGACGATTTAAGATGACGTTCGTACGATAAAAACGATTTCGATACGAAAGCCGATTTGGAAAGTACTTTAACTTAGGATCAAGAGCACTAAGAGGCAATTTGCAGTTTAAGATAGAGAGCAGAATGTAAATGCAAACCGAGATTTAGAGTGGTTCGGTCAATCTTGACCTACATCCACTTTTGGCTTCCTCCTCCGATGAGGTCACCAACGTCCACTAGAGGCCTTCCTTCAATAGGCGAAGGCCAACGGCGAAGGTCAACCACCCTTTTACAGCTCTACTCCTTTTGACGGGCTTAGGAGACAACCCTTATAGATTTTTCACTCCTCTCTTGAATGATCAAAACTTAGAAGAAAAGAGGGAGAAGAACTTTTGGCCTTTACAACACTTTTGAGCTCTAGAATTCATAAAATAAGATCAAGATTTCAGTGCCCTTTCATGCAGGAAAGGGTGGGGTTTATATAGGCCCCAAACTAGTTTGAATTTGGAGATCAAAAATGTCATCTCTCGGATTTCTGGGGTCCTAGCGGTACTACCACCATAACTGGGCAGTACTACCTCCTAACAGAGCTCAGAGACCGAGCTCTAGCGGTACCACCACCTGACAGGGGCGATACCACCATTATTCGGCTAAGTTGCAGCCCCTATTCCTCACCAGTACTACTTGTACGCAAGGACGGAACTTGGCAAATGTGCATCGACTATCGAGCTTTAAATGGCATCACCGTCAAGGAGAAGTACCCAATACTAGTGGGGGATGAACTTCTTAATGAATTAAAAGGAGCTCGAGTCTTCACGAAGTTGGACCTCCAATCCAGTTACCACCAAATTTGGCGACCAAGTTGTAGCCCTTACTCTTCACCGGTGCTCTTTATATGAAAGAAGGACGGAACATAGCGATTGTGCATTGATTACCGAGCTCTCAATGGCAAACCATCAAGGACAAATACCCTATTCCAATAGTAGATGAATTGCTAGATGAAAGGGAGCACAAATCTTCACAAAGTTGGACCTTCGATCCGGGTATCATCAAATACGAGTGTGCGAAGAAGATATACTGAAAACCACCTTTCGAACACAC
>LVTN01002491.1:2842-28147 GCA_001649415.1 Musa itinerans
GCTATTTTGCTCGGTTCGGTGAGCGGTCGCTTTGTAACGCTGCAGCTTGTTCGAACTTACATTTTTACAAGCAAAATGACCCAAAACTAAGACAAAATAGGCTGCTAAGTAGAAGTACAGGTAGGAGCGAGCGACGAACGGTTCGTTGAACGGAGTTATTGCGGGTGCGCGACGACCGTTCGTGACAGATTGCTATGATTTTTTTGTTGTAGTTTTCAAATTTGTGCTACACATTTTCTTGCTGTTAAGAGGTGTTTTAGATAGGGCTTTTGATGTCAAATTTGTTGGGGAGCAGCAACTATTGCTGCCCCTTGGATTGGTCGAAGGCTGCTTGCAGCCTTGGCCGAGAGCTCCAATTTACTGCTCTCGGCCTAGCCAAAAGCAATAGGAATGATAGCAGCATGGCTATCCTCAATCTGCTACATGGCAGCTCTTACAGCTAGGTTTCCTAGTTGCAAGGAGCACCCATAGCAGCCAGGGTTTCCTGGCCACATGGGGCACTTGCAGCCCATGGCACCCCTACAACCATAGTTTCCAAGCTGCAAGGGACTCCTTGGTGGCTAGGGTTTCCTAGCCATACAAGATAGTCTAGTGTCCTAGGATTCCTAGTTTTCAAGGAGTCTCTATATAGTAAGATTTTCTTGCTTAATAAGGAACTACTTGTCATGTGGGAAACTATCATGTGGGGCACCCTATAGTAGGGTTCCCAAAATACTATATATAATTTATTAAAATAGTTTAATTAATTATTATTATCTAGTAGTCCTATATGGTGATGTGTATATGTGATGTATGATGTAGATAGATGATCATGGATCGTGTGATGTGTGTGTACATGTGATGTGATTATTATTATTATTGGGGCTTGCAAGCCTCTAATTTATATTTTATTTATTGTTGGGCCTATGTGCCTGTGATTAAGTTGTAATTACAAAATGAGGCACAACGGGAGTGTGAAAGCAATAGCGGAACCCACGAGACTGAGACGGACAATCGCAACACATGGAGATGCGTCGAGATTCCAACGGAACCGACAAGGATGAGATAGACGATCATAGGGTATGGAGATGCGCCGTTACATATATAGAACTTGATGTGAATGATCAAGCTCACTGGCTCAAGCTTGATCACATTAGAATATAGTCCATGATCATCTGGTGTGATTGCTCATATGATGTGAGATTGATTATACACCTACTAGATATGTATATATATTTGTATGTGATGTACATATATATTAAATATGTATATGTGTAACATGTTACATTAGGAGACCGAATCAAAATCCCCTCTCTCGATAATATTAAGTCGGTAAATATGAGATAATTAGATTAACCCATGTGATCTTCCATTATTATAGGTAGGGACCGATTCCCGACATAGGTTAAGTTGGTCGAGTTCCTTGAGACTCACCTATGTCGAATCCCTCGAGGGTATATCATGACTTGAGGACATGATATGCTTGGTCGAGTCCCTCGAGGGTATATCATCATCGAAATAATTTGTTTGAAACCGATAATTTTACCGCTGCACTAATTCACCCCCCCTCTTAGTGCCGACTCGTTCCTAACACATCTTCGTAGCCTCTACCATGTGGATCACCACTAGAGGAGGATAGTTGACCTCCTTCATCCTCTCCCATTGATTTGTAGAGTTTCAGGAATATACGATCTCCCTATGTAATTTTCTTATGCGTAGTTTTTTGGTTTCGTCGGTTTTTGTGCACCAACTTTTGCACGATGATGAAACCTTCTTTTCTGCTAGAATTTTGGGATTTTGCTTTTTTGTTCTTCTACTGCACATGTGATGTCACTCTAGATTTCTCAACAATGGTATCAAAGCCAAGTTTCTCATGCAAAAGATTGGCTTTTAAATTGTGTGTGCTATGTTCAATCGCGTTGAAATTGTTTTGCACGATTGCCACATTTTTTTATTGTAGTTTTCAAATCTATGCTACACCGTTTCTTACTGTTAAGAGGTGTTTTAGATAGGTCTTTTGATGTCAAATTTATTGACACAAAAGGGGAAGAAAGGGCAGCAATTGTTGCTGCCCCTTAGATTGGCCGACGATTGCTTGCAACCTAGGCCGAGAGCTCCAATTTACTACTCTCGGCTTGGCCAAAAGCAGCAGGAACAAGAGCAGCATGGATGCCCTTAACCTGCTTCATGGTAGCCCCTACAACCAGGAGGGATTGCTCAAGCGGCCAGGAGTTCTGGCCGCAAGGGGCACCTGCAGCCCATGGCAGCCCTACAACCATAGTTTCCTAGCTGCAAGGGACTCCTTGATGGATAGGGTTTCCTAGTTATACAAGGCAGTCCAGTGGCCTAGGATTCTTAGTTTTTGGGGAGTCTCTATATAGTAAGATTTTCTTGCTTAATAAGGAACTACTTGTCATGTGGGAAACTATCATGTGGGGCACCCTATAGTAGGGTTCCCAAAATACTATATATAATTTATTAAAATAGTTTAATTAATTATTATTATCTAGTAGTCCTATATGGTGATGTGTATATGTGATGTATGATGTAGATAGATGATCATGGATCGTGTGATATGTATGTATATGTGATATGATTATGATTATTATTATTAGAGCCTTTGAGACTCTAATTTTTCTCGTTTACTATCGGTCCTGCGTGCTTGTGATTATGTTATAATTACATGAAGAGACACCGTGGGAGTGTGGAGGTGACAGTGGGACCCATGAGGTCGAGATGGATGATCGGACAATCGCAACACATGGAGATGCGTCGAGATTCCAACGGAACCGACAAGGATGAGATAGACGATCATAGGGTATGGAGATGCGCCGTTACATATATAGAACTTGATGTGAATGATCAAGCTCACTGGCTCAAGCTTGATCACATTAGAATATAGTCCATGATCATCTGGTGTGATTGCTCATATGATGTGAGATTGATTATACACCTACTAGATATGTATATATATTTGTATGTGATGTACATATATATTAAATATGTATATGTGTAACATGTTACATTAGGAGACCGAATCAAAATCCCCTCTCTCGATAATATTAAGTCGGTAAATATGAGATAATTAGATTAACCCATGTGATCTTCCATTATTATAGGTAGGGACCGATTCCCGACATAGGTTAAGTTGGTCGAGTTCCTTGAGACTCACCTATGTCGAATCCCTCGAGGGTATATCATGACTTGAGGACATGATATGCTTGGTCGAGTCCCTCGAGGGTATATCATCGAATCAGACTAATCTTGTAATGATGATGTTGACTTAACCGAACATCATGGTTGGTCGAGTCCCTTGAGGTCATGATGGTTTAGAGGATGAACAGGATGGGAATCTCATCGGCAAGAGTTGCCTACATTTTGGGCTTAGTGTGATTGGTCGAGTCTCTTGATGTTATATTAAGTTTCTGATTGGATCTTGATCCCTACTAGAAGTCTGCCGGAGACATCTATTTCACATGTTGAGGGTGTCACGTAACTTGCCAAAAAAATAGTGTGAGTAGATTAAGATAGAAGTCCATATCTTATTTGTTTATTTTTCTGTAAAATCTACATGTTATTTATTTCTACTTCATCTTTATTTTTAGAAAATATTGCTTTTAAATCCCTTACGTGACATACTTGATATCAATCACCTCACTAGTCCCAATTATACGGATTGGCTTCATAACTTGAGAATTGTTCTTATGGCGGAGAAAATGTGTATGTCCTTAATACAGTGATGCCTATGTCCGAGGAAAGGGCAAGCAAGGATGAGAGCACTCGTTATATGAAGTATATAGATGACTTCACTCTTCACTCTTACATGTTGGGTTTCATGACTCCTGAGTTATAGAGACAACATGAAAAAATAGATGTTAGATTCATTCTCCTATATGTCCACAAACTATTTGAGGAACATGGAATGACTCAGCGATATAAGAAATCCAAGAGTCTCTTCTACGCTAGGATGACTAAGGGAACATCGGTTCAGAACCATATCCTAAAGATGATTGAGTGGATAGAGAAACTTACAAGTCTATGAATGGTCCAAAAGGATAATTTATGTGTGGATCTTGTGCTTCAGTCCCTACTAGATTCCTTTTCATAGTTCATAATGAATTTTAATATGAACAAGCTCGAGATGACTCTCTCTAAGCTCCTCAATATGTTGAGGGAGGCAGAGAGCACTATTAAGAAATATAAACCAATTCTCTATACTGGTGAGACTAGAAAGAAAAGGAAGACAGAAAAGTCCCATAAGAAGGGCAAGAGCAAACTAGGTAAAGCAAAAGTTGCTAAGAAAGACTCGGCAAAAGACAAAGGCCAGTGCTTCCATTGCGGCAAAGATGGGCACTGGAAGAGGAACTACAAAGAGTACCCTATAGAGAGAGCAAAACAGAAGCTTGGAGAAGCTTCAAGTATATTTATGATCAGTCTCTATTTGTCAGACTCTTATAATAACACATGGGTATTAGATACCGGTATTGATTATCATATTTGTAATTTATTATAGATTCTAGCAAGACCTAGGAGATTGGCGAGAGACGAGATGGACTTCAAGATGGGTAATGCAGCAAAAGTTGTTGCAGTAGTTATAGGTAAGATCACCTTACATATGTCTGGTGGAGCTATTATTACATTGAATACATGTTATTTTATTCCTTCTATTATTAAAAATATTATTTTCATTTCATATTTGATAGTTAGTGGATATAAATTAGTTTTTGAGAATAATGGTTATTCAATAATATTAGATGATGAGATCATCACGAGAGGAACATTGCATAATGGTTTATTTATACTTGACACTGCTTCATATATTATGAATGTAAGTGTGTCCAAGAGAAAATGATATGAGGTGAATAGTGCATACCTGTTGCATTATAGGCTAGGTCATATCCATGAGGGAAGAATTCAAAAGTTGCTAAAGGATAGATATCTAGATTCATTCGACTATGAGTCATATGCAACATGTGAGCTTTACCTTCATGAAAAACTGACCAAATTTCCTTTTAATGGAACTAGAGAGAGAACCACAGAGTTGTTAGAACTAATACATAGTGATGTATATGGATCCATGTCAACTCATGCCATAGATGGTTACTCATACTTTATTACTTTTATTGATGATTTCTGGACATTTATACTTGATGAAGTACAAGTCCAAAACATGATTTTTCTTGTAAATTCTTAGAATTATAACATGAGAGTTTTTATGAATCAAGATTATTTACTATGATTCTTCTTATCGCTATTTGAGTCATCCAACAAGAATTATAAATTTTCTCTTGATTTTTTTATATTCATAATTCGAAATTTGGTTCATGACTCCCTTGTATTTATGAAGTGTATATCTCATCACCCAATTATTATTTTTTGATATTCTTCATGTGATGATATGAAATTATGTATGAAATACTCATGATATTATGTTGAGAAGTTATGATCATGTATAGTAGGATGTAATGTAATTTGACATTTTGAAACCATCATGATTGAAATATTTATGATTTGGAATGATGCATGCAATAGTTATGATTTTTTTGATAAAATGATGTGAAAGTCAACAACTATCATTTTGAAATGATACCTTATTTCAATATGCCATATTGAAATAATATTGATATTATATTTTTGTCATGATTTGGAAATTGATGTAAAGAGAAAAGAATTACAACATTATATTCTCCCATTCTTTTTAACAATGACAAAGGGAGAGAAAAATTACTAGCTTGCACATATCAAGGAGAAAAAATTACTAGCTTGTAATCTCAAGAAGCAAAACTTGCAAACTTACATATCTAAAAAAAAAAAGCTAAATCTGTAAAGTTGCACAACTCAAAATTATTGCTAGCTTGTATATTGTAAAACTTGCATATCTCAAAAACTTGCTAGATGTACTTCTCCATTTTGTTAATGACAAAGGGGGAGAAGTAATGATGATGATTTAAATCATGTGTGGTATAATGTATTTTTATATTTTGAAATATTACATAATTTTTTGAATTTAAAGGTTCTATCAATATGACATATTGATAGGGGGAGTTAAGGTTAACTCCGTCATCAATTGGTTGTCATCATCAAAAAGGGGGAGATTGTTGAATCTCGAATTTTGATGATGAAACCAATTGATAATGTTATGATCTAATTTGTGTTTTGAGTGACGCAAGACTAGCTTCGATCAGGAGAGACAAATTGATTAAAGCATGAGAAATCGGATGTTGGGCCGGAGTTAAACATGTCAGGAGATTGGACGTCAGGCCGGAAGATCGGTCGACGTATCGGCAGAAGGCTTCGGTTTGTAAATTTAAAAGTTGGGCCAAGAAGATCGAACATTGCACCAAAGAGATCAGAGTTGCGGGTGTCAATATGTCAATTGGGCAATACGCCAAAGGAAAGGACAATGCGTCAAAAGATTGGATGAAGCACCGAAAGAACCAATGACATGCCAGACAATAGATGATTCATGCTTTGTAATAATTTGTCTAGATTGAGTAGTTTATGTTATAATTATGTTGGTTTAAAATGTAATTAGGACAACTCAATTATCGACCAATTGGGCTCGAATTATGGCTATTTTGGGCTAAGAGAAAGGCTCATTCAGTGACCCAAAAGTTGGGTCAAGTGGTGGCACCGCTAGTGGCTCAGTCTCCGAGACATAATCTTCAAGAATGTGTCAAACGATAATATCACTAGACTGGGCAGTGGTACCGCCCAGACATAGTCTCTCAAGCGATGGTACTACCTAGTGTTAGTGCTACAAGTAGTGGTACCACCCAGCACAAGCGGTGGTACCATCAGTATCCAAAAACTAGGGATGAGACACTTTTAAGCTCTAAGTTTGAATCTATTTGGGGCATATAAATACCCCTCGTATCCCTGCTCAGAGACATAAGAATTGAGAGCAAAAAGAAAGAAAAATGCTATTGTAATCTTGTGAAAACTCCTCTCAAGCTCTAAGTGTTGGTGAAGTTTAAGAGAGGAGGTAGTGGGGGTGTAAAGGTTCTCTCTTGAACCTGTCAAAAGGAAAATCGAGTTATAAGGATAGTTGATCTTCTCCTATTGTAGTGGAAGTCGGTGGCCTCGAGTGAAGAGGAATCGGGAGTGAATGTAAGTCACGACAATCGAACCACTATAAAACTTGGTTTACATTTCTATTCTTGCTATTTACCTTTACTGCAAACTGTCTTACTTGCTTATTGTTTTCACTACGCTTACGAATGAGCTTTCAAGTTAACATCTTTCCGATATGATTTTTCATCGAACGAAAGTGTTTCAAAACCGATGTTTTTATCATAAGTACTAATTCACCCCTCTCTTAGTACTCACTCGATCCTAATAAAATCCTTAGTAGTTATATGAGGAAAATATTTATGAATAAAATAAAAAAATTACTATAAGTAAATTGGAGCACAATATTCTCTCTAATACGATTTAAACTTGGAAAAACATGACACTTATGCTCTTTAAGAAAAAAAAAATTGAGGAAGGGAGAAAAAGAAAAAATTGATAAGAAAAGTAATTACTGCTGTCTGTTGGGTAAACTTGTGATATTTTGACAAGTCCTTCTCCCCCCTCCTCCCGGGGCGACGGGTCCACTTGCTGACCTCACCTTTGCCATCGCTTTATTTTATTTTGTGTCTGTTCGGCTGGTTATTGATTATGGAGCACAATAGGATAGGAAAGGAAATGTTTGATGCGTGTTAGTTGGACTTCGTTATCCAAGTGGGTTTTGCAAATCATACATGGCGCTTCTCTATGAACTTAAATCTCAGAAACCTATCGATCCATTTTTTCGATTGTGTTATTTTTATAATGATCCATGGAGGAAATCTAATTATTATCATTAATACAAATCTTTAAATCATATTGATACTCATGTGTTCATGTTCATTTAAGTTTGCCTTAACCGGTTATGATAATGAAAATTAAGGTATTAAGTCAAATCATATACTAACATTGATATAGATGCAGAAAATATTCTTGTTTCATAATTTCATTTAATGAAGAATAATGTGTAACGATAGTTGTCTCCTTTTGCTGATCATTATCTAAGACATGACCAATTCTACCTAAAACTGTTTTCTTTTTTCTTCTTTATTTTCCTTTTTCTTCTTTTTTCACTATTATCTGTTTTTGACATTTCATGTTTCTATATTATTATTGTACTAAGATAGCCCTTTCATTGGGATACACCGTGCGACCCTGAGCATCCCAAACAAACACTTTGGAAGTATCTAATAAGGCACATTATGGGCCTAAGACATGTCACAGCCGATGCCACACGCCATAGCAGAATCCGTACCAAAGGTGTCACACGTCACGACATGCCACACGCCATAGCAGAATCCGTATCCCATGGTATCGGCCAATATGCCTCATCCCAGTAAACCCGGGATGGCACCATTCCCACACGCCAGGTTAGGGTTCGTACCGAGATATTGTCTGACATGCCCATCACGTTGATCCACGTACGACCGACCCTCATACAATTGTATAAGAGCCCTTGGTGGACATCGGCCAAAGGGGAGAGAGGAAAATCAATTGAACCCTCCGCTAACTTGCTCGTCGGAGAGGCCACGGTCGGGAATCACCCGACGAAGGCCATTTTTGCAGGAAGGTGGTCGCCTCTGATCCACGAACGCCCCAACCCTGAAAGTCGTCGATTGACGTCCCCACCGCGAGCCATCAACCAGCATCCGGACCATGAAACACTGATCAACACGCCGCTGAGGGGACCCGGTCGACCTCAGCATCCAGCGCGGCCGATAGAAGACTCCCGACATCGACTCGTGGACCAAGCCGTGCTAACTCACCAGCTACGATACATTTGTTCACCAACACATTTGGCGCTTGAAGGAGGGCCATGTCCTAGGAGTATGTCGTAGGAGCTCTCCCAGAAGGAGAGCCGCCAACCGATTGCCTCCTGATCCAACTCGGGGATCAGCCTCCCCCCGGAGACGGAGGGATCGCAACCTCGACGCCAGACTGCTACTGGCGCCTGTTCAATAACCCGGGGCTGTCGCCCTCCGGACCTACTATAGGGCCCTCAGCCGTGTCGCCCGAGGCGTTCCTCGGCCTGACCAAGCAAGTCCATGCGATGGCAGGAATGATGCAGACGCTCGTCCCACTCATACCCCAGATTGTACGGCTAGCGACTTCCCCGATCGATCTAGTAACACAAAGGTCAAGTGGGGAGCAAGCCGGGGCTGGAGAAGCCCGAGACCATATAACGGATCCGAGAAGCCCGCCCGAGCAGGACACACCCGCACCTTGCCGAGTCCCACCACCCCGCGCCGAGCCTGACCCCCCATTATCGGACTCGGCGAACGACTCACTCAACATCCAGTTGTCCTAGGTCAACCAACGCTTGGACGAATTCCAACGCGAGTTTCAGAAGTCGCGTAGCGAGTCGGACGAAGGTGGCTCGGGTGGATCCCCCTTTATTCAGGAAATACAGGAAAAGCCTGTACCCCTCAACTTCAGGTTGCCAGCGTTGGAGACGTATGACGGCAGCTCCGACCCCGCAGAGCATGTCGTCGCGTTCCGGGCTCAAATGGCCCTCTATGGCACCTCTGACGCGTTGATGTGTCGAGCATTCCCGACCACCTTCAGGGGACCGGCACGCGTATGGTTCAGCCGGCTACGCCCGTCCTCGGTCTCATCCTTCGATCAGCTCGCCAGGGAGTTCGAGCAAAACTTCCTTACCAGCATGCGACCCAAGCCCTCCATGGCCGCCCTGCTCGCGCTATCCCAGCGCGAGGACGAGACGCTCTCCCAGTTTGTGACACGCTTTGCCACTGAAGTCCAGGGATTCCCGGATGCTCACCCTTCTCTGATCATGCAGGTGTTCCTAATGGGATTGAAGCCCTCAACGTTTTTTTGGTCGCTGATCGAGAAGCCGCCGACAACCATTCCCGAGACGTTCCAGCGCGCCAACCAGTATGTTGCCGCCGAAGCACTAATGGCAGGAAGGCGCGTGGACGGAAAAAAGCCAAGGGTTGAACAACCCCGAAGTGCTACCTCAGCCGCCCCAGGGCAACCCCGCCGGAGGCCCGACCGACCTGAGTTGCTCCCGAGGCCCCCCCCTCTCCCACTGAACACATCTCAAACTGAGATCTTCCTCCAAATCAAGGAGAATGGTCTTTTGCGACACCCCAACCCCCTAAAAGCTACACACAAAGACCGATCAAAATACTGCAGGTTCCACCGGGACTACGGCAATGACACGGAAACCTTCCACGACCTCCAAAACCAAATCGAGGACCTGATCCGAAGGGGTCACCTTGGTCGCTATCTCAAGGAACCCCGAGAAGTAACTCCACGTCCCAGGGGGCCCGTGGAAAGACAGATCGATGTCATCTCTGGGGGACCGGCGATGGGTGGCAATAGCTCGATGGCAAGGAAGGCCTATGCTCGGAGCGTGGTCGAGAACCGCCCTCGACCCGAGCTCGAGCCTAAAATCACTTTCGAAGCCAAAGAGGTTGAATGCTCCCACCACGACGACGCCTTGGTAATCTCCATCCGGATCGCTAACGCTCGGGTCAAAAGAGTAATGATTGACACTGGGAGCTCTACCGACGTGCTATACTTCGACGCCTACAAGAAGCTCGGCCTGACCAGGGAGGACCTTACCCCTATGAACTCGTCGCTCACCGGGTTCACTGGGGACTCCATCTCCCTGCTTGGCACCACCACGCTCCCTGTCACCATAGGGGAAGAACCAAGAGCCAAGACAACATTGACTACCTTCATGGTGGTCGACCTACCCTCAGCCTACAATGTCATCCTCGGTCGCCCGACACTCAACAAACTGAAAGCGGTGGTCTCTACCTACCATCGGGCCATCAAGTTTCTGACCTTAGCAGGAATCGGGGAATCACGAAGCGACCCAGGAGAATCAAGGCGATGCTACCTTATAGCAGTCGCTCTCTCGGAAAAGTCACACTCCCAAGACCATGATCCCCGAGAAGGAGCCATACCCCCGGAATGCCTTGAGCCCCCAGAACAACTCATCGAGGTGCCCTTAAAAAGAAACCAACCCGATCTGACCGCAAAGATCGGTACGGGACAACCCAAAGAAAATCGGCTCCAACTCATCGATTTCCTGAGGGAAAATGCCGACGTGTTCGCATGGTCTCCCGAGGAGATGCTGGGGATTGACCAGGAGGTGGCCCAACACCATCTTAGCATCAACCCCGGGGCAAGGCCAGTAAAGCAAAAACCGAGGAAGTTTGCTCCCGACCGACAAAAGGCGATTAATGATGAGGTTGACCGCCTTAAAGGGGCTGGGTTCATTACCAAAGTAAAGTACCCTTAATGGCTGTCGAATGTAGTCCTCGTTAAAAAACCCAATGGAAGCTGGCGGATGTGTGTTGACTATACCGACCTCAACCGGGCATGCCCCAAAGACTGCTATCCACTTCCAAGGATAGACCAACTAGTCGACGCCACAGTAGGTTATGAACTCCTAACATTCATGGACGCATTCTCGGACTACAACCAAATCCGAATGGCGTTGAAAGATCAAGAGAGCACTGCCTTCGTCACCAACAGAGGAGTTTACTACTACAAAGTAATGCCTTCCGGCCTGAAAAATGCTGGTGCAACCTACCAAAGAATGGTTGGCAAGATGTTTAAGCACCAACTCAGGAGGAACATGGAAGTATATGTGGACGACATGATCGTTAAAAGCAAAACCGCAAGCACACATCTGGCTGACTTGGCGGAAACTTTCGAAACCCTTAGACGATTCAACATGCGCCTAAATCCCGCGAAGTGTGTCTTCGGGGTCAGCTCGGGAAAATTCCTCAGTTTCATCATCCACCATAGAGGGATAGATGCCAACCCGGAGAAGGTTCGAGCAATAACCGAGATTCTTTTGCCCCGCTCTATCAAGGAGGTGCAGCGCCTTACTGGAAAGCTGGCGGCACTCAGCAGATTCGTGTCACGATCAGGCGACAAGTGCCTCCCCTTCTTTTGGGCTCTACGACAGGCCGAAAGCTTCACATGGACCCCGGAATATGAAGAGGCCTTCAAAAGGTTAAAGGCGTGCCTCATCCGCTTGCCCCGACTCGCCTCCCCCGAGCCAGGAGAAACCCTCGATCTTTATCTGGCGGCCTCAGCGCGGGCGGTCAGCTAGGTATTAGTTCGGGAAACACCACCAATGCAACAACCTATCCACTACGTCAGCCACGTCCTCAATGGGGCCGAAGTACGGTATTCCCCGATCAAAAAGCTGACCCTCATGTTGATGAAAACGGCCCGAAAGCTGCGACCATGCTTCCAATCTCACACAATCAAGGTCATCATCGACCAGCCACTATGACAAATCCTATCCAAATTTGACGCGTCAAGACGAATGCTACGGTGGTCGATCGAGCTCGGCGAATTCGACATTTTGTACTCTCCCAGAATCATCGTCAAAGCCCAAGTACTGGCCGATTTCATCTCTGAGCTAACCCTTGAAGATCATGTAGAGGGGCAAGAAAACAACGGTCGCCCGTGGACCCTGCATGTAGATGGTTCGGCCACCGCCGAGGCGGCCGGGATCGGACTTATCCTCAAGGGCCCAACCGGAGAAACCTACGAGAGATCGCTCCGGCTACGATTCTGAGCCACCAACAACGAGGCCGAGTACGAAGCGCTACTTCATGGCCTACGCCTCACCTTAGAGATACAGGTGGCCGACCTCGAGGTATTCAGCGACTCCCAGCTGGTGACAAGGCACGTCAACGGGAGCTATGAAGCTTGAGACTCGACCATGATGTTATACCTGGCGGAGGCATGGCGGCTCGCCCATCTCTTCAACCGTCTTTCGGTCACTCGAATACCTCGGGCTCAGAACACACAAGTCGACGCTTTGGCTAAGTCAGCCTCCGCCTGCAGCCTAGAAGCAACCCCAGTGACTAAGTCCATAACGGCACCAACAATACCATCACGCGACGTTGCTGAAACTCGGGTCTCGTCGAACTGGATGGAAGAAATCCTCCGCTTCAAGAAAGATGGGACGAAGCCTGACGATCCGGTAGTCGCGAAATGACTGAGGCGAACCCAAGCCTGGTACTGCATCATTGGCAGAAAGTTATACCGTAGGGGCTTTTCTCAACCCCTCCTACATTGTCTCGCGCCATCAGAAGCTGCAACGGTCCTTGCCGAGCTCCACGAGGGAATCTGTGGGGAACATATCGGGGGACGAATGTTAGCTTTCAAGGCTCTTAGGCAAGGGTATTACTGGCCGACAATGCACCGAGACACCACATCATACGTACAACAGTGTCAATAGTGTCAGAGACACGCTCGTCTACAGCACCAACCGGCGGTTCCACTCACCCCGATAGAAGCGGCATGGCCCTTCGCCCAGTAGGGACTTGATCTCCTTGGACCTTTTCCTCCAGCTTCGGGGCAACGACGCTTCCTCATAATAGGGATCGACTACTTCACAAAATGGGTTGAGGCCGAACCTTTGGCCTCCATCACCGAGAAACAAGTTCGAAGTTTCACTTGGAAGAACATTATCACTCGATTCGGGATTCCGAGAGCTATTGTCACCGACAATGGAGCTCAATTCAACAACACCAAGTTTAGGGCCTATTGCCAGTCATATGGGATACAGTTAAAATTCAGCTCGGTCGCGCATCCCCAAACCAATGGTCAAACCGAAGTAATGAATTGGGCGATCCTGGAGGGCCTCAAGAGGAGGGTCACGGGCATGCACGGAGCCTGGGTGGACGAGCTTCCTAGCGTCCTATGGGCGATGCGAACAACCCCAAAAGCTGCTTCGGGAGAGTCCTTGTTCAGCCTCGTGTTCGGAACCGAAGCGGTCCTTCCGCCTGAGATGGTGTTCCCGACCTTGCGCACCTACGGCTACAAACAAGTAAACTCCGAGGAGGGTCTGCGAACAAACCTAGATCTCCTCGAAGAAAGAAGAGCCGAGGCGCACCTACGCACCTTGGCGTACAAGAAGGCTGTAGCTCGGATATACAATCGCAAGGTTCGCCCGCGACCGATCAAGGTTAGGGATCTCGTCCTTCGAAAGACCGAGGTAAGCGACTTGACCCGAGCAAGGGGAAAACTTGCGCCCAACTGGGAAGGCCCCTATCGGGTCTACGACGTAGTCCGAGAAGGGACCTACCGACTCAAGACTATAGAAGGAAACCCCCTGCCAAGAATGTGGAATGTAGTGAATCTGAGAAAATTCTACCTGTAGGATAAGTAGGGAAAGACGTTCGAAAAACGAGTCCTTAAAAAGCATACGCATCCACAGCCAAAGAAGACGATCAAAAACACAATTTTTTTAATTAATGAGAAAGTACATATGATGGTTGAGCAAAACAATCCCAAGAGCCCACCCGACCAAAGTCTAAGCAAATACAAGTTAGCTCGGAGGGGGAGTTTCAGGCCCATCGTCGAAAGGGACGCTCGCCGGCATATCCATAGACTGATACGCGGGATGGTCGGCAAAAGGGTCCGATTCCAGCTCCAGTTCCGGATGCCCTGCCCGAACACGAGCGAAGGGTTCGACTCCAGTTCCAGTTCCAGATGCCCCACCCGAACACGAGCACAAGCCACCCGGTATCCGAACTCATATGTTACCCGTCCCGACCTCACCAGCCCGCGCTCAAAATCGACGAACGATTTGTACTTAGTAAGCGCCCCCTTTATTTTCTCGGGCAGCGCCTGCTTTATTTTCTCGGGTAGCGCCAGCCGCTCCTCCTTCAAGACCTCCTCAGCAACCCAAGCCGTAGATCTAGCGGTCTCGACGTCATGAGAAAGCGTCAGCAGCTCATCGTCCAGCGTTCGGTTGCGCGACCGGCTCTCCTCCAACTCGGCCTTCAAGTGGGTCACCTCTTTGTCAAGAGCGAAGGCACGCTGTTCGGCCGCAGTCGTCCAGAGCGGAGGCACGCTGTTCGACCGCAGCAACGGCTTCCGGGCCACCCGAGTCTTCAGCTCCAAGATCTCCAGCTGAAGGGAGGCGTGAATGGCTGATTGACGCTCGATCACCCGGCCGGTGTCAAGAGCCCGATCTATCAGCGACATGGTGTAATGGTGACCCTGCACAAAGATCGGCGTCAGGGCTGGTGCAAGGGAAGGTCAAAGAAAATCGTCACTCACCCAGACGAACAACTTAGCCACCCGGTCTGCCAGCACTTCCGAGGGGGTGCAGTAAAGCTCCTTCGCCATGGCCGGGTGGAGCGCCCCCCGGAGGAACTCCCGAGCAGTCGGGCCGTCGCCCCAGATGCGATTGTCGGCTTTGAGAGACGGCCACCGAGAGGTATAAGGGGTCCCTAGCTCCCCAACTGGGAGGTCGGCCATGGCTAGGGCCTCGAACTCCTCGCCCTCGGTCCAAGGGTGGACACGACACAACTGACGCATCGACGCCAGGCACACAGGCATCTTCCGGGAAGGATCACTGCCCGATGCCCCGGACACCCCCTTTCCCTTCGCGATCCCCATGCCACTGCCTTGGGAAACGACTGCGGGCGACCCTGGGACGGTGCTCCCACGAGCAGTTGGACTCGTAGGCACCTTCCGGGCCATGGTCTTCGTCTTTTTTGAAGGGCGGCCTGCCTCCAGCGATCCAGACGGCCTCTTCGGTGAGCCCTTCTACGGAGCACCCCCTGTTCCAGAGCTACCCCCACCCTGAGTCGATGGCGCCGTAGTTCTGCCACGAGGTGCCCCCTTCACCCGCTGAAGATCCACCATCTCTGTAGGTAAAAAACAGATCGGTCAAATGCCTCGGGACGGGTGGTCGACCTATAAGCACACCAATAGCCATACCCCGAGCAGCCAGACTCATCCCTGCTTTGACCAACCACACCTCGGTCATCGTCCCGATTGCCCGAGAGGAGGACAAGATGCCCCTCAGCCGATCTACGCCCGTTGCTTCTTCAACAGAAAGCAACGAGAGAGAGTTGTCGACGGTTCGAGAGGTCCACCCGGTACTAAAGCCCCACCCCCTACTACAACTGATGAAGAAGAAGCGGTTCTTCCAACCTTTGTTGTTGGAAGGAGCACCACTGATCTTAAAGCCACTACGGGCGGTCAAGTAATACCCACCTCGGCCTTTACACAGACGGAAGCAAGTCGAGAAGAGAGCCCCGGTCGGCTTGATCCCAGCCCCTCGACATTCCCCGATAAAGGCCACCAGATAGCGCCAAGAGTTCGGTGCCATCTGAGATGGCGATATGCCTCATTTCCAGATACATTCCCCGATAATGGGATGCAGCGGGAACCGCAGCCCCGCTTCGAGTGCCCCCACGGTCAGTCCGAACCCGTCAGGAAACTGATCGTACGACCGCTGACTAGGCCGAGGAGCGTGAATGGTATAACACTCCGAGATGCGATAACGATCTTGGAGCACCCTCAAAAAGTCCTCGGTCACCACCGAGTCCACATCATGCCATGACTTGAGGGTTACAAGCGCGGCAGAACACCCTCTGGCCTCTGGCGAAACATCATTATAAGACACTCTAACCACCCGTACTCCCCCAGAAGAATAAGACGAAGAAGAAGAAGACGGAGACATCTCAACCTCAGGGTTGGAAGCAAGAAGCCAGGGCGCGGATTGAGGTGCCAAAGAAAGAATGATTACAAAAGCTCTGGAGGAAGCTTATAAAGGATAAGCTACACCGTCATGGGACGACGATTGGGCTCCCCAAGGAGCAAGGTGGTTGCAGCATTTAAAACCCATAATAACCCCTCAGATTCGCCAAGATTCGTCAGCTCCGGAACCCCCGCCAGAGGTGTCCCGTCATCCCAGATCTCCTGCTAGAGGCGTCCAATCATCCTAGATCTCCCGCCAGAGGCGTCCCATCGTCCTAGATCTCCCGCCGAAGGCGTCCCATCGCCCAAAATCTCCCACCAGAGGTCACTCGATCTCCCGCTAGACCCCCGCACTGCTCCATCTGGCCCACCATGTGGCACAAAGACACCCAAGAAAAGTTCATTGCCCGAGTCGCTCTAGATCGATTCCCGACTTGTGACTCGCCGGCCCGGTTCACTGCCCGAGTCGCTCTAGATCGGTTCCCAACTTGCAACTCGCCGACCCAGTTCATTGCCCGAGTCGCTCCAGATCAGTTCCCGACTTGCGACTTGCCGGCCCAGTTCATTGCCCGAGTCGCTCCAAATCAGTTCCCGACTTGCGACTCGCCGGCCCAGTTCATCGCCCGGGTCACTCCAGATCGTTCTGGACTTGCGACCCGCTGGCGTCAAAACTTGAGCCCGAGTTGTCACTGGGCTCACAGGTCCAAAGCTCGTGCCCGAGTCACATCTCGGCCAATCCAATGTCCGAGTCGCGCCTCGTGGACAGCCTAATGCCAGTCACCCCTTGGCCAGTCCAACATCCAAATCGCTTCAGCCCGATCTCTGACTCGCTACACACCGATCACGACACTCCGCGCCATGCCAAATCAAGTATTCGACCTACGACAAAGCGGCTTTGCCTCATTCGGCTCGACCGCCCGATCGAAAGTTTCGATCCTTCCCGAGGCGTAGAACGCCGCTCCTCCAGACCACCCCACGACAGGCTACCCAAGCTCCACTCGCAAGCATAATCATGGCATTTCGGTCCGGTCACGCCTCTTGGCCCTTTAGGGACCCTACGACGCGCTATGATTGGGGGGAGAAGTGATAAGGCACATTATGGGCCCAAGACATGTCACAGCCGATGCCACACGCCATAGCAGAATCTGTACCCCATGGTATCGGCCAACACGCCTCATCCCAGTAAACCCAGGACGGCACCATCCCCACACGCCAGGTCAGGGTTCGTACCGAGACACTGTCTGACACGCCCGTCACGTCGATCCACGTACGACCGACCCTCATACAATTGTATAAGAGCCCTTGGTGGACATCGACCAAAGGGGAGAAAGGAAAATCAATTGAACCCTCTACTGACTTGCTCGTCGGAGAGGCCACGATCGGGAATCACCCGACGAAAGCCATTTTTGCAGGAAGGTGGTCGCCTCTGATCCACGAACGCCCCAACCCCGGAAGTCGCCTATTGATGTCCCCATGGCGAGCCATCAACCAGCTTCCGGACCATGAAACACCGATCAACACGCTGCTGAGGGGACCCGGTCGACCTCAGCATCCAGCGCGGCCGACAAAAGACTCCCGACATCGACCCGTGGACCAAACCGTGCTAACTCACCAGCTACGATACATTTGTTCACCAACAGTATCATCCACTCTTATCATTTGAGTGCCACACTTGGTGTCAAATTTCTCATGTGATCTTTCATCAACGTGTTCTTCTATGTATCATATTGGTACGCTATGTTGATCGTTAAAAGATAGTTCATTTCTTTGATTTCACTATTCTACTTTATTGATAACTTAGTTCTCAATTATTATTAGTAAGAGTTTTTATTCCCTTCATTCCCCCTTTCTTTTCTTTTCCATCGATTGTGTCAAATGAAGACATGCAAGGTGATTATTCTTTAGATTATTTATTTTCATTGAGAAAACATAGATATGAATCGACACCCCTATACAAAACAGAATCGATCTATTTATATCTTAGTTGCTCATTCGCAAGGTATGCCGTAGGCTTGTGAGACATTTGACCAAGTATTTTGTTACCATTATCAGTGTATAACTGCTTTTTCTTACTCATAGCTCCAAGTGATGCATTGGCATGTTCACACTCACATTGAATGTTAATTTTCTTATCATACTCATTGGCTATTGAAGAAACAATCCTTAGTGAGGTCAAACACTTAAAAACCGTGGTTTTTTTGTTCCTATTATTATTTAGAAAAATGATGCTAACTATTGCATAGTGATGTTTCTTGTAATCAAAAGAAAATACTAGGAAAAAAAAAACAGACAATACTAGGATATATCTTTAAAGGCATAGTTATGTTTAAAGGCATGTCATTTTTCGTGTTGTTGTTCAATGACGAATTTCTTATTGGACAATTTTTTAATGTGTGTTATGAATTCATATGTTATTTATGATTACAATAATAAAAGTGATTTTCATCACTCTATTTTTATTCCTTATATTGTGTAATCAGGAAGATGCATTCTGGAGTTTCTTATCTTATTAATCTTTTATCTATTCAATTTTCATATTTATGTGAGTGACTCAGATCCGTTCAATATGGCAAACACTTTTGCTTGAACCCTATAATAATGTCTATCAACTAACTATGGTAAGTGATAGGGTTGATGGATGATGATAATGGTCCTATAAATAAGGTTAAATTATTTATAAAAACATGTTGATTAGGTTTATGTAAGAACCTTAATCAGTTGGACCACAGATTAGCGAGGTAAGACTAGGTGGTATATGAGGTATCCTCACATATAAATAAGACTTGTTTTAGACTAATTTACTTCCGATTTCACTTTTCACCTTTTGTGATTCCTCTTCATCTATGTTAGAAGCAAATTTAAATTGATTCCATACTATCTCTTTTTTTCAACTTGGTTATGTTGGCATAAGTAGGATGCATTGGTTCCATAGCATCTGATATTTTCATAAGAGAATACAATAATAATATCTTAAAATGGAGACATCTCTACAGTTTGTATGACACTAATGACAATTTAAAGAATGATAAACTATTATTATTGGTAGATCTTATTGTTAAACGTTTGCTTATTCACATCTTTTAGTTGATTTGAAATTATTAATTAGCATATACTATTCTCTAACATGCATCTCACTGTTTATTAATGCTCATAGTTATGCTTCAGATTCTATGTCAAGCGTTCGTTGTCGTTTGTTTGTTATTTTAACTGTATAATATGCCTATCATAATCGAACTATTGGATGCTATCACAACTGTACTATAACATTTAGCCTTTAATAATATTGAAATTATAATCCTAAACTATTGTATAATTTATGATTAGCTTGTTATGAAATATTGAGGGTTTCCTCCACTACAACGTACTGTAGGTTAAATCGGCTGAACACTACGGTTTTATACATATGAAAGCAAGAATAGGCTGTGACTACTGCTTTAATAATATCATATGCTAATAATATCCATCAGGCTCATGATGCATATTTCATGCGTACAAGAAATAATCAAATGTGATACATAAATTAAGTAATTCAATTTGAAATTACTTGCGAAGCTTATCATACAAAATATTATGATTCTATTTTTCTCTTTTGTTGTAAACGTGGAGAGCATATGGAACATAATTAATTTTTGTACGTACTGTTAAAATCATAAATGTTCACATGTTATTTAAATTGATCATTTGTTGTCCATTTGATAATATATATTTATAAAGTTACCTTCCTAAAAGTATAAACTAGATTTTATGTGATTGAGAGGATAGAAAGTAGGGTGAAAATTCAATCACTGTAATAGGGGATCTTAAATATGGTAACAACAAAGTCAATTGATTTATCAAATAGCACACTTGTAAGCACAATAATACAATTGCATAGTAAGAAGCTTCACTCCTAACCCCTGTCATAGTTAGTCGTCCTATATAGAGGTATAGCAAAAGTATAACTTTGAAAAAAATCTAAGACAAGATTTTCTCGAATATATGATGCTACACATATTCCTGATACAAACTCTTCTATATGAAAATATCCTAGATTATCGCAGTTAAAGATTTGAATAATTCTTAAAATTTCTTATGAATAAATAAGATATTTTTTGCATTCTTAGGGAGTTGAATTTTAGGTCAAAGTGATATAATTCAAGGCCTAGTTTTTACTCTATTTGTTTCAAATGAATGTTGGTCTTTCAAAATACACATTATTGATGGTTCAATAAATGCACCAATAATTTATTTATTTTTAATTAAAATATTTTGTTTTGTGTGGGATTATTAAAAATAAAATAATAATCAATTTGAAATCATGTTTTTACTATTTTGTCCCTCTTCAATCTTATCTTATAACCATTTTGTTAGGTTGTCATAATGGTTGTTCAGACATGCGAAAACCTTTGGTTGCACATCATTTCCAAGGGCAATTCCGGCCACGTATTTGGGATTGAGGCTATTAAAGCCTTGCTTCTAGTGACAACTTAGGTAGTCTTTTTTTTTTTTTTTTGGAGAATATTTTTTGTTGTATGGTTTCTACTGGACTTTCGTTTGCTTCATCCATTTCAAAATTTACTTTTTTTTTTGTATGGTTTATACATCATTTCCATTTCCAATTTTTGTGAATTTTTCCTAATTGTATCATGGGGCAATGTTTTTTTTTTTTATCATACATGCTCAAGACATCCGAAATATGCCTCAAGACAATGAATAGTGTCTTCATATTCTTTTGAACCATTTGTTTTAATTATATTTATATTTTTTTAATTTAAATAACATATATGCAACTCACTGATTGACTCACCTATCACATAAACAATAATGTACAATTTAACTCGGATGTCTCAATAGAGATATATTTATATATTATTTGATTAGATTTTTAAACAGAATATATTTTATTTTTGAATATATTTATGAGTAAATTTCAAGATATAACTATGAATATGACAAAGATCTTCCTACACTAGCAAAATCAAGAAGAAAAGTTCAAATTGAAATAGAATAGCATATGGAAGTTGAGTAGAAAATCTATAACAACTCTCTCTCTCAAAAAAAAAAAAAAAAAAAAAACACTCCCCTCAAGTTGTCGCAGGAAGCGAGGCTTTAACAGCTTTAATCTCAAATATGTGGCCACAAGGAATCGCTCCTAGAAATGATGTATAAGAAAAGGTTTTATTGGGTCTCAAGGAATAACCGAAGAACCATCATAAGAACCTAACAAAATGGTGATAGGATAAGATGGAAGATGGACAAAAACAGTAAAAATAAATTTCTAAATTGATAAAAATTTTAAAGTTTTTTTTTCTTCTAATAATCCCCTAGAATATAAAATAAAATTTAGATAACAAAACAAATAAATTGCATGTATGAGATGTCCTTTCAAAGACTTAATCTCATTTAGTCAAGAAAATATTAATCAAAAGGTGACCGAATGAATATAGTGGATTCATACCTTATTAGCCATGCATAAGTACCATATCTATTCATAAGAGATAAGATTGTTTAAATCCTTAACCAGCAATCATCTATAATGGATGATGCTTTATAATGAATGATGAATATTTATAGAGTCTCATCTCTTAAAAAATATCACCATCAATTTCTTTGAAAATTATGTTGTTCCTATACCATCACACAGGAATAATCCCAGCAAAGTGATTATTAATGTCAATAACTCTAAGTTTTGTGTGTATATATATATATATATATATATTAATGTCAATATTTAGAGCGATGCATTTGTCTCATCAATTATTTTTTAACTGAAATTAAAAAAAAAATTCTTAATTTCTTAACCTTTGCTAAGTGAATCTAATGCATAAACCAGAACAATGCCTCTTATTTTATTCCATGATTGTTTACATGTTGCTCTCTTCATCTTATCTTATCCAACTTGGGTGTTCATTCCAAGTTCAATACTTTCGTTTACTTCCTATAATCATCGTAATATTTATTGACGACTTCTTATCTCACCCTTAGCTCATTCGAACCATATATTTGATAAAAAGTATCATTCTCCTTTGATTTAAATTTTATATATATATATATATATATAATGTATTTATATATATGTATGTATATATGTATGTATATATGTATGTATATATATATGTATATATATATATATATTTATGTATATATGATTGATTAAAACCTAATAAAAATTATATTTATCTTTTTTTAGCATTCGTATTCTTTTGAAGTGATGACGCCACTGAGGCCTGTGTCTGATGAATGATAAAGTAGAAAGGTGCTCTCTATCTATCCAGTAGGGAAGGCCAGAGGTAACTTTGGATTCCTGCTGAAGCTATTGATTTTCCTACGAGGACTAAATGTGGTTAATATGATTTTTTTTGTGTTAAATAAATAATCCATACGAGATGAACCATGTTATCTACGATTAAAATATTTTTAGTTAACTAATATCTTCAAAAGATTTATGAGACAAAATTTTGAAATCTCAAAATTTATGAAGTCAAAATAGTATACTATCACCCAACTAATACTTTAGGCACAAAAATTTTAGGGTTTCCAACCCGATATTTTGGCGTTCGTCAACCATCCATGCTAGCCGTTTGTTTGGTCGACAAGCCGCATCTCAGACTTGAGTAAACAACCATCTTAAGATAATAATATATAATATTATAATTATAATTATATAAAAGCAAAGTCAAAATGTTATTATTATTATTTTTTATCCTTAAGAACAAAGATATTGACATCAAGTGGTCTACAAATTTGGAGACGAACTCTTCGATAATTAAGCATTGTATGTTGGAGTGGAGGATGTTAATAATTGAAAGAAAGAAATGTCTCTTGCGAAATCAATCGATACAAGCAATTGAGACTTGATTTGGCTCTAGAAGTCAATTTAGGTTTCTTATAAATAACCCGTCAACTTGTGTTTCAAAATAATAGCTTTTGGTCCTCTCAAAGTCAACCATTTGCCATCCACACAGATAAGAACACACCACTCACACAAGTCAATAAATAGCCTTTGTTTTCTGAGTAATGTTTTCAATCAGCTTTCGTCTCAAAACCAGCAGATAAGTTGCGCTTATATTTAAAAGGAAAACAAGATAGATAGAATCAATCTCTTCTCTGTTTCAATTTTCTAACAGTGAAAAACAGCAAAAATAAGGCAAAAAATTAAGCAGCAGTAGACATTAAAGATAAATTGTGTGAAATGTACTTGAATCCTGAGACCGGAACGACAGTGCGAAGGAAGGCTAATGGCTGGAGTCCGTCGAAGGTGGACGTTGCAGGAAATCCGTTTCTTGTGGTGTTTCTGAAGGAAACAGAGGCGGAGGAGGACTTACAGCAGTCGCAAATGAAGATGAACTGGAGGAAGAAGTAGAGACTGAAGAAGCCGCAGAAGCTCCGGAATATGTCGTTTGATCGAACAAAGGAGTGGGAGTCATTCTCTGGTTCTCCCCGCCTCCCTGCAGCAGCGTCGAGTACGGCAAGTAGTCGCTCGCCACGGCCGCAGCGGCGTCGGATGATGGGTGTCCGCCGAACGGCTGGAGGCGGGCCTCCTCGGGGAAGTTGAGCTTGGCTCTGCTTCCACGGAACCGGAGGGCGGCCTCGTCGTAGGCTCGGGCGGCAGCCTCGGAGGTGCCGAAGGTGCCGAGCCAGACGCGGGCGGCCCTGTGAGGGTCCCTTATCTCGGCCGCCCATTTCCCCCAGGGGCGTTGCCTGACCCCTCTGTATCGTCTTCCCCCACCTTGCTCTGTTCCTTTCGCGGTCGAAGCGGTGACCGCCTCTGCTGCTGTAGAAGATAAAAATAAACGTGAATTAGAGGTAGATGGTAAGCAAGTAAGAACAAAAGTAATCATCAGATCACCTGCAGGAGCTGAAGACGACTCCCCCTCGCGCACGAATTCCTCCCTCCCTCTCTTCTGACCTCCCTGCGACGACGAGAACATCGGAGACGTGCACCAGGATGAGCCGGTCCGTCCCGCCACTGCCTCGGCGCCACGGTCTCCGGCGGCCACGCGCGCCAGCGCCGACACGATTACCGTCGTCTCGTACTCCACGAAGGACGGGGTCACGTCGTCGCGGTCGTCGGGTCCGGCGAAATCGCCGGCGGAGTTGGGTGGAAGATTCGCCACCGTGACGCACATGCAACTCCACCAATGGGGAGTCGAACGAAGGATTCATACACATAAAGAGATGAGCGACTCCCATGATCTAATGGCGCCGCCTTTGGAGCACGCTTTAAGGAATTACCCTTTTCGGTATCCTCTGGCGGTCAACGTCAAACTTATAATGAGCAGCATTTGGCACTCAAGAGGAGCCGTGTTCAAAGTCTTGTTCTCCATTGCCTTTGGTTGCCGACATCAAGAATCGTGCATGCTTACCGACTGCTATAATCCACATGCCATTCCAAACACAGATTACTTTCCTTAAGAAATTATTTTGTCTTTATTACTTTTGGTCATTATTTCAAAAAGAGACCAACTTGTAGCCTTTGGTACATTCGCATGGGAGACTTCTGCTTATGTTCTTGAAGCTGTCATTAATTAATTTAATGCACTTGTACAGCTTTTTGCCAAAGCAAGAACCCATGGATGAGTGACTTCACATATTTCTAGCATTTTTCCAACTTTGATTTAAATACCAGTGTTAGGTAAACAGGATTCTTCCCGCAGTGGTAGCAGTTCTTTGGAATAGAATTCCCGAGTTGCCTTTCCCAAGGCATGCATGAAGTACAAAAGCCAACAGAGTGCTTGCATGCAAGTCTGTGAGGATCATGTCTTTGTTCCCACCACATTCTTTTAGCCTATGACATATATA
>LVTN01002492.1:7294-35143 GCA_001649415.1 Musa itinerans
CATATATATATCTATATATATATATATATACATGTATATATACATATTTTATATATATGTATATGTATATATATGTATATATAAATATATATACATATATATACATATATATACATATATATATACATATATATACATATATATATATATATGTATATATACATATACATACATATATATAATGTATATATACATATACATATATTTATATATGTATATATATGTATATATAGCCAATAATGCTCAAGCAAGCTCTTTGTCGGGTAATATCTTAATATACAGTTAGTAGAATCGTTGTTTCATTCACATGAATAACATCTTGCTCGCTTATCTTGTTGATGTGACCAAGTGTCTTCTTTGATTGGATAGTCCAAGTTTAGCATCGAAGGCTTTTCCCTAGTCTTCTTTCAGGAAGTGTAGGCAAATGAAACATTTTAGGAATTTTGAAATTCTCTCAACTCGATCCTAATTTAGTTTCTCTTTGTTTAAAATTCTGCCTGGATAAAACAGAAAATACCAATTTAGCGGATCTTATTTAGGGTTTAACTAAAATCGATTTTAATAATTATCAAATTTCAAGTAATTAATTATTCTTTTTCTTTCGGGACCTTTAGTGTTTGAATCAACCCTGTGTCGATCCGACGTGCGTAATATATCGAAGTCTCGAAGCTTTCATGTCAATACAAACAAAAGGTACTCAAATCGACTTGTCGCTAGAGGAAGAACGAATTCTTTTTCTAGGAAAAGATATATATTAAGATTTAATAGTTCTACCAAAGGCATATGCAAGTCATTTTCGAGCAATACCAGTAGACTAGAGGGAATGGGCATTATTGTGTATTTTTCACATTTATTGGTTCTAGTTTTCTTAGCAGCCTACTTTTTGTGGAGCATTTTTCAGCAAAAAGAAAATAAAGAAAACTAAAGATGGTAGAGATGATAGGAAGGTTCCACAAATATTGCCAGCCAAATCAGATATGCATACATATGAACGTAGCTTTCCCATAAGGATTAACCTTCCAAATCCCATTATAAGAATGCTGTGCAATCTCTCTAGGAAAAAGAAAAGCTCTAAATTCACAAATCTAAGCAGTTATGCGGTCATAGTAGACGGTACAGATGTGTGGTAACACAGTAAAATGTTCCTGTACAACTTTTGCCTATGAAACTATAATCATCTAAAGCCTACTCAGTCCTTTTTACTCCACATCCATATGCCAAGTCATACAGAGTTTTCATCATCAAGAGCCAAGTTCGAACACATGGACGCTAGATCCTGATTTGTCATCTGTGGAGCAAACCAAGATGGTTAAAGAAGAGGAATCACTTGCAAAAAAAAAGCTTTAATTAAGCATGCCATATCATGAGAATATGCACCATGACCGATTGAGGTGAGAAGTCGTATAGTTCTTGAGAATTATAGCCGCTTGAAAGGTAAACAATTTCCACTTCAAATAAATTGCCAAAACCTGGTACTGCCACTTCAGCCTCACCAATGAAACTCATAATACTCCTTAACAGATCAATATCGATATCCTCTCCTTGATTTTGTAGATCAGTAGCCTACAAAACAGAAAAAATCCAGCCATTAAAAAGAAGAAAATAGGTCACCTTGCATCCAATATATAATAAAACTAGATATATTTAACAACATACCACGGATTTTAAAGCATCACTTAATATAGGTGAAACCTGCAATTATAATAACAATGACCACTCTTCATATTTCCTGGATCAACTTTAAAGATACCAAAAATAATAAAAAGGAAGAGCACCACCTTCCACAGATACCAAAACACAAAAGGAACAAAAGAAAATTTTTTTGGGGGTATGAAAAAGAACCAGAATGCAAAAGCAGCGTGTGGCAATGTTGTTAAGAGGGTCAAGCTTTTGCATCATGTGAGCGCGATCCATATACTGAAAAATGCCTACCAGTCTATGAACCATAATCTTGTAGTTTGACCACATTTTCAGAAGATCTCGCAGGAGAGTGTGACCATGCTTATCCTTCAAAATTGGAAAAACCTAAAAAAAAAAAAACATAACACTCAAGATCTACCTGTGAGTTGAAAATTGATTTTAATAAGATACATTTATGCATGTGCTGCCCAAAAAGAAGAAATTTCCTTAAAGTATTATGTAATGTGAAGGAAAAGGTAGAAATCATTTGAAATCTACAAAATTGTTGTACAGGATTTAATGAAAGAAATCTAGCATCAATTAATTTTAGGTTCAAAACTGAATGGAAGCCAAAACCAAAAGCAAAACAGCCATCTCATTATTATGATACATTTCGCATTTGTTGTTAAAAAAGAAAGAACTTCCTTAAAGTGTTATGCAATGTGAAGGAAAGGGTAGAAATCATTTGAAATCTACAAAATTGTTGCACAGGGTTTAATGAAAGAAATCTAGCATCAACCAATTTTAGGTTCAAAACTGCATGAAGCCAAAATCAAAAGGAAAACAGCTATCTCATTATTATGATACATTTAAGCATTTGTTGCTAAAAAAGAAGGAACTTTCTTAAAGTGTTATGCAATGTGAAGGAAAGGGTAGAAATCATTTGAAATCTATAAAATTGTTGTACAGGGTTTAATGAAAGAAATCTAGCATCAACAAATTTTAGGTTCAAAACTGCATGGAAGCCAAAACCAAAAGGAAAACAACTATCTCATTATTATGATACATTTAAGTATTTGTTGCTTAAAAAGAAGGAACTTCCTTAAAGTGTTATGCAATATTAAGGAAAGGGTAGAAATCATTTGAAATCTACAAAATTGTTGTACAGGGTTTAATGAAAGAAATCTAGCATCAATCAATTTTAGGTTCAAAACTGAATGGAAGCCAAAACCAAAAGGAAAACAACTATCTCATTATTATGATACATTTAAGCATTTGTTGTCAAAAAAGAAGGAACTTCCTTAAGGTGTTATGCAATATGAAGGAAACGGTAGAAATCATTTGAAATCTACAAAATTGTTGTACAGGGTTTAATGAAAGAAATCTAGCATCAATCAAATTTAGGTACAAAACTGCATGGAAGCCAAAATCAAAAGGAAAATAGCCATCTCATTATTATGATATATTTAAGCATTTGTTGCTCAAAAAGAAGGAACTCCCTTAAAGTGTTATACAATGTGAAGGAAAGGGTAGAAATAATTTGAAATCTATAAAATTGTTGTACAGAGTTTAATGAAAGAAATCTAGCATCAACCAATTTTATGTTCAAAACTGCATGGAAGCCAAAACCAAAAGGAAAACAGCCATCTCATTATTATGACATATTTAAGCATTTGTAGCTCAAAAAGAAGGAACTTCTTTAAAGTGTTATGCAATATAAGGAAAGGGTAGAAATCATTTGAAATCTACAAAATTGTTGTACAGGGTTAATGAAAGAAATCTAGCATCAACCAATTTTAGGTTCAAAACTGAATGGAAGCTAAAACCAAAAGGAAAATAGCTATCTCATTATTATGATACATTTAAGCATTTGTTGTTAAAAAAGAAGGAACTTCCTTAAAGTGTTATGCAATGTGAAGGAAAGGGTAGAAATCATTTGAAATCTACAAAATTGCTGTATAGGGTTTAATGAAAAAATCTAGCATTAACCAATTTTAGGTTCAAAACTGCATGAAAGCCAAAACCAAAAGGAAAACAGCCATCTCATTATTATGATACATTTAAGTATTTGTCACTCAAAAAGAAAGAACTTCCTTAAAGTGTTTTGCAATGTGAAGGAAAGGGTAGAAATCATTTAAAATCTATAAAATTGTTGTACAGGGTTTAATGAAAGAAATCTAGCATCAACCAATTTTAGATTCAAAACTGCATGGAAGCCAAAATCAAAAGGAAAACAGCTATCTTATTATTATGATACATTTAAGCATTTGTTGCTAAAAAAGAAGGAACTTCCTTAAAGTGTTATGCAATGTGAAGGAAAAGGTAGAAATCATTTGAAATCTACAAAATTGTTGTACAGGGTTTAATGAAAGAAATCTAGCATCAACAAATTTTAGGTTCAAAACTGCATGAAAGTCAAAACCAAAAGAAAAACAGCCATCTCATTATTATGATACATCTAAGCATTTGTAGCTAAAAAAGAAGGAACTTCCTTAAAGTGTTATGCAATGGGAAGGAAAGGATATAAATCATTTGAAATCTACAAAATTGTTATCTAGCATCAACCAATTTTAGGTTTAAAACTGCATGCAAGTCAAAACCAAAAGGAAAACAACCATCTCATTATTATGAGGTATTGCTGCTTGACAGAAACCATCCGAGTCCGAACTCTACTATGACTATTACTCCAAAATGAAACTGGATCTTCATCCCTTAATGTTCTTAATATTCTTTGATACAGGAAGCATCTCAAGTTTTATCTAATTTACAACTTGCACCACTTAAATTCAGCAGAAGGGTATGATGCTGTAAAGCTGGTCACCAGCTTCACTTGTAGTTTAGCATCATCAACAACTACAACTGCTCTCATTAATTGATATAAGACAACCGATTTCAATTCATGCTGCAAACATATGGTGTTTAGATAACTTGACATTTAAGTTATCAAGGATAAATTGGTACTCTAAACTTTAATTGAAAATTTTAAGTATTCTAAACTTAACAAAACATGACTTTTTATAGATTTTAATAGCAAAAAAAAGATCTGTGTAGATAATCCCAAAATAATTCGGGCTTACGGGTTTGTTGTTCTTGTACAATAAGGATAATTATCGTATCACCCCATATAAGAAAATATATTTTAATATATGAGGTCTGGCTCCTATTAGGCAAACAAAAATGCTTATATTGATCCTCAATTTCATTGCTGTTATGTCTTTAGAGATGGAGCTTTAGAATCAATCTCTATTGTACTAAAAATCACTCTCAAAACTGTTTATATTGATTCTAAAATATTTCCTTTAGAATCAGTCTCTATTATACTAAGACTGATATTCCATTTGCAAATAACTCTCAAATTCCAGTGGCCAAGGTTGGAGCGTGGTTTAATTAGACCTAGAAAATCACAATGCGTCAAGTTCTAAACCACAAGCACAGATTACAAATATAAAAAAAAATTTTGGTTACAAAGGATAAAGTATATCATAAACCTAACCTCTGCAGAACCAATTGCTACCATGTCAGCTTTATAATGTTGGCTGCTGGATTTATATGCAAAAAATTCCTTTCAGATCAAAAGGGGAGTGCAGCTGACGAAATAGGAGGGAACATCGACAAGGCAATCCTTTTAATTTGTTCTTATATTAATTGATTCATCCTAACAGACTGCTCCTACACCTAAGTAAAAAGGTAAGGAAAGGTTGCACTTTCAACAATCACATCAAATTGTGAAACTAATCTGGAAATATTTTGGATTCTCGTAAGGAAGCAACTTAATCGGATTATTCAAAATTCATCACAACGTAACACATGGTTTGAAGGTGAGTAGGAACTTGACCATTTAGTATATAGGTCCATAAAGCAGGTAAACAAGAATGTAAACCTTAAGAGTCATGACATTTCATGTTAAGATATATAGTTGGATTTGAGAAAAGAACAGTTCTCCTTATTTGAAGTAAAATGGTTGATAAATGGACAACCAGAGCATAATTAACAACAGAATTGAAACTAATTATTATTAACAGAAAGAAAGTCACCACCATGAAGCACTCATCATTTTAGTATATTTTGGACCCTATAATTCATTAATCTAGTCATCAATAATAGGAACCCAGATATCTGAATCAGGCCTTCAACTATTAAACAAGCTGTGGAGTAAAAGAACGTGGGAAATATTGGCATGACCGGTAGGGGCCAGCTTCCTTGTAGATTGCTAGTAACTTGACTTAGACGACATTATCATTACAGCACAAATCAAAATGCTAAGGGAGGAATTTTGTATTTTCTGAACCGTGATCAATAGGCTGCAGTTTTTAAGAGAAAACCCACATTCCTCTCTCACTGAATCATACTTACTCTCATGTATATGTTTTACCCCTTCTAGTCAGCTCTATCTACATTCTATTAATTGTTATATCAATCAGGTACAAACCAAAAATATTAATTTTTCTTTTGAGGAATTGATCAGTCCAATATTTAGTAGATAAAGCCACTAAACTATCCAGCTCTTCATTGAACCATGTGAAAAATAAGATTGCATCAGACAGGTATAATCCAGTTTTACTTGATCCCATTATGCATCAACCACTACTCCCTTCAATCTTTGGCATTCCATCATAGACACACTAGCCCTAGTCCTCCTATCAAAGCCCTGGTCCCCCCTATTGATAGGAGAAGAGAAGAAATAAATATGGAGAGAGAAGAGACGGGCGAAAACAGCTCAAACAGCTCACTGTCACAGAATAAATGTTGTCAAACTATTTTGAGCTCCTACCGATGTCTTGTACAAAAGAACCATCTGACTCAAGCACTCACATTAGAATAAAGTGTTGCTAAGAATGATGGTTCAAGTTGAGGTTTCTAAGACTAGTTAGGGTAAATTATTGAGGAAAAGAAGAGGTGGGAGGAGGCAGAGGTCACCCACTTGCACTGCTCAGCAGCAATCACTGCTTGGTCCCACATTTGGCAATTGCCCCCTCAAGTCCATTTTCACCAGAAGGAAAGAAGCCAAAAAAAACCAAAAGAGGGAATAAAGGAGAACAAAAAAAAAAGAAACAAAGACAGGACAGAAGCAAGAAAAAAAAGAAAGAGAGCAATACTCCCATAGTTAAATATACTTATATTGTATATAATTGATTTTATATTTCTAAAAAAAGTTTGTGGTGGGACCTAATTACCCAAGGTTTGGCTCTGTCAGAGACCAACTTGATTCTAACAACGACGGTTTTGGCTTTTTTATGATAGATATTTGGTTCATCCAAGCTGATTTTGATGGACTTTCAGTGAAAGTCAATAAATTTTTGTGACATTAAAAGAAAAGAGTCAGGCCAAAAGAAACCATCTCGAATTTAGTATTTAACGAAAAAAAGAGATTGATAGAGACATTATTCTAGAGAAAAAAGTGGAATGGATAAATAAAGTGGAAAAGGGCTTCTGGACTGTGGGATGCACATCTTGTGCCCCTTAGAGTAAACAAAAATTCTACAAGACAATTATAAGCCAATAGCATTTGATGGATAAATGTTAACCAACTAATTCAACATTGAACATATGTTTAGATTTACCAAAATGAGGATATTAAGATGGAGGAACAACTCATTAAAAAATATATAATAATAAAAATATTTTTATTATGAATAAATATTATGCTATGAAGTATAACTAAATCTAAATCTTCGTATAGGTTTCTAAGTATATATGACTAAATTTCATAAATAAAATGATCGTTTCTAAATCTTTGTATGGGTTTCTACCATGATCATACATAGATTGCTATTCACTAAGTTAAGTGGTGGGACAAACTTGAGAAAAGGAGAGGCTTGGACATGACAGTTCTTCCTCTTTTAGAATTAAAAGAAAATATGATATGATTTTGAAATATGGATCTTAATTAGTTTAAGAAAAAAAGAATCTAGTTATAATCATCATTAATGATACATAAGTAATTTCTAAGTGCAAGTGTATATACTATTCAAACCAAGATTCATCGTACCACAACATATTATTCGGTATGAGCGACATATATCGATCTAATAGGAGATAACTATGGGCAATACATTAGTATACCTTCATGTATCATATATTGATACGCTCGATACACTTAATATGACTTAGTACATACTGTACCGACAGCTGGTTGTTATGATTCAAAATTTTAAATAAATTAATTGATGAATCATAATGGATGCATGTTCGAAGCCAATATTTGTAAGATACCTTTTTTTATATTTCAAGTACAACCTCAAAGCACAAAATAATTTAAATGAAAATTTAGATGCTTTATAATATGACAAACATATAAGAATTCCTTTAGCAATTCTTCTTTTGATAATGAATGCGATAAATATGATTTTAGATACTTGATTTAAGTTGATTATATGATCATATGCATTTATTTAATTAATAAAACCTTTCTTTACAATAAGTTCTTACTGTCTCAAATTCTCAATTACATTATAAAAGTAGTTTCTCAAATGATATATAGCTTAGAGAAATCGATTAATTACTTGCTTTTATTTATCATGATCTGTAATAACATATTCCAAACGTTTCAAACCAATGTGAAGTTATATAATAAATAATATAATATATTATTTTGTTGTTGTAACCATTTATGCCGTATCCTATCCTGTTTTTTCAAGATTTAACATACCGATGGAACCCTATCAAGATATACCAAAGTATGATTTGGCAATATAGGTTAGTTCACATGAATTACCATACCATTGCTTTAATTAATAAACATTAAAATGAATAGAAACAAAATTGTTGATTTAAAAAATGATAAAAATTGTAAAGCTAGGGGTTTCAAATTAGGACCAACAAGGAGCATAAGAAGTGCAACTTTAGGTTTGATAAAAAAAAATAAAACAAAGACTATTTTGTGAATCTTGGATCCATGAAACGATAATAAGATAGATAAAGATATTGCTGAAGACACAATAGAAATATATAGTGGAGAGTTATGTCAAACTTATTGTTTAACTATTAAGCATTACTCTCATTGATAGAAAGGCTTTTCATTAATAAAAAAGACAACTAATCAAATTCAGATTTACTGAAAAGCAATCTCAATTAAGAGTTAGGGGTGTAGAGAAAACTAAGTTGTTCATACATGATACGTGTCCACATAACACCTTTAAATGGACCATTAAGAAAAGGTAAGCAAATTTAATGGAAGAGGAAAAATTAATGACAGAAAAAAACCCTTGATTTATCTTACCAAAGTGGGATTAAGGAGACAAACCATAACAAAGCTATCAATCAGAACAAGTGCATTGTTATTGTACTGAAATAAGATTTCTAATTTCTTCAGAAAGCAAGTTCATATATTTTTTCAATGTCTTGATCACAAGATCAAAATTTAGATACAAGTTAGATACTTGCAATTGCTTTAAACTGTTTTCACAGGGATGATCATGAACTTTGGTTGCTTTTTATTCAAATTATCTTGTTTACTCCCTTTCCCTCCCTTATTTAAATTATGAATATGTCTTACTAAATTTATAAATTGCCAGCTTTTCAATTTTGGGCTCTTTTTTTTATCCGCAAAAATAACAATTACAACAGATGTCAAATTAATGGATGTTTAAGTAGATTACTTGCAACTTGAAAAGCATAATAGGGTAGTAAAGGACCTCACTTGAATTAGCTACCATATTAAATACTAATAAATTCAATCTTACTATTGATCTGATGCATTCCTCTAGTTTTGACTTGTATCTATTGCACAAAACTCCAGCATATTGAAAGGGTCGCTGAGTGCACATCCTGTAAACACACCTGGCAATACAACAGTGTAACTTAGACTACAAGAGCCAGTTCTGAAAACATAACTGCTGTTGTGGTAATAAATTCACCGAAATTAAGCATACTCATAATAATTCATGTACTCCTCGGGGGTGAATCGCACATCAATGTAGCCCTCCAAAATCTTACTAGCCTTTGTAAATGCCATTTCCAGAATCTGCCATCCTTCCTCCAGCTCAACAAACCCAAAGTTTCCTCTCATTTTTTGAGACTGCAACATTTTACTAGACATCAAGATGGGTGATTCGTAAGATCAATAAACAAGATAAATTTCTGTCCACAAAAAAAATATATCTCATTCATAATACATGGCCTAAGAGCATTTGAAAAATTTTATAGAAGACTTCTAAAATTATATTGTTAAATTGAAATAGAAAAACTAAGCCATATGTATTGCCTGTAGAGAATGATTTCATATATTCATAAAAATAAGATACAAAAGAAAAACAAAGTAAAGAAACATTGGGATAACTTAAATTTAAGATAGATTTTAAAAAAACAGTTACCAGATTGTGTGTCTTTATGTGTTCTTATTTTTATGTTTGCTTTCGAAGAAGTGTTCTTTATACTCGAAAGAAAGTTTGAGACTTAACAGGAAACTATGAAGAAAAGATACTACAAACTACTTTGCTTTTATCTGACTCCAAAACATGTCACATACAACATATTTTGAAACATTTATCAACTATACTTATGATAACTTCAATGCATAATGTCTATATCATCTATATGATAACACCCTAATATCTTATCGTAAAAGAAAGAAGAGAAAGGGATGCTTTGATACCAAATGGTAAGGCTCTGATATCAAATGATAAGACCCTAAAATCTTATCATAAAAGAAAGAAGAGAAAATGGGATGATTACTTCGAGAGGATCGGTCTCCTTGATCACGAGAGGATCGGTATCGACCTCCTAGGGTTTGTCAAAAACTTAGAAAATAAAGAGATCCTAACACTAAATCAAGGACTGTTGTTTTGTCACTCGGCATGTGATGCATGACAACATCTTTTTGTTATAGTATATTTTGATCCATGATAATTGGCATGACGATTTAAAATCTACAAAAGGCTTCTAAACATGTTAAATATAGATGATATGTGTGTGCTTCCAACTATTGGTGTAATGCAATATGAATAATTTCCTTATTTTCTTATACATGGGTAGCATATTTTTTAGAATTAATCATATCTATGTGAACACAGCTTTGCACAAAACTACAAATTATGAATATAATAACAATGAATCAACTTCCTATTTTAAGAGATTATGTCCATAATTGTTTGTCTCCCATATTTATATCTATGAAAGACATAGAATACAGTAAAGTTATATACCAATCTCTAAAACAAAAAAAAATCAGTTAATATGAGAAGTGACCAATCCAAGCATATGACCATGAAAAATGGCAAAATTCTTCATTAAAGTGTGCTAAGGAACATAATTAAGTTCATTCAAACACTATCATATATGTTACCTATAAAAAACAAAAAAATTAAAAAATGAACAAACATAATATAATTAAAACAAGAATCTCAATCTACATTCATGTGAAAGCCAAAGAAAACCTTACGAAAGAGCTGACAGCTCAGAAACAATAATACAAAGACAAGACACACCAAGAAACCAAAAAGAGTAAAGAAAATAAGATATTATTACTTAAAATTTCTGTAAAAATCACTACTCCACCTACTTTGGCCAAACAGAGCAAATATTATACGTTAACCAGATCTCCAAACAAATTCTTTAAAAATGAGATCATCTCGCTAGAAACACCAAAACTGCATTCAACTTGTGTGGGAAATTAGATAACAAAGAAACGATAGGCGCCATCCATTTGAAATTTATGGTTGATGAATCAATAAAAGGAAAGTGCAACGAAGAATCCAAGAAGTTGTGCCATCCATGTGACAGATCCACACACCGAATCAAAGAGCAGTTAGTATTTAGCATCATGACAGAAAACATGCATCGAATAGGGAGGATCCTTAATCAGCCGTACGATCCAAGAAATACTACAAATCAAAAGTCAATAATCCGTAGAAAACGACAACCAGTGCAAAGAACAGCTCGGATGAAAACTTGGAAAAGGAACATCAATGTAAAATATAACTATCAAGGGAAGAGATAATATAAAATCCATCTGATTTACGCGTGCACGAAGAAAGAAAAGAAATAATCTAAAAAACCAAACCAAAGTGAAAAACGCAAAGCAAACCTTTGTTCTTGAACGTAAGCAACTTCACATCATTAATCAAGTAAAACATATACTAATCCGGGCGTGCATCAGAGTACGGAAAAATGAGCCCTCAATCCAGTTGCATTACCCAAGAAAGTAAATATCAATGCGTCATAATCCAAACAAGAAGCATAGCCAGCAGTGGGACAACAAATCCAATGTCAAGAAACCTAAAGCACAGTCAAGATTCTGCGCAAACATCAAAGAAAAAGATTACCAGGGAAAGAGATTGCGTTCCAGCGCTTAACAGAAAAAGGAATCATAGTGAAATCCAAACCCTTTGAAGGAGCCACACAACTCATATCGAATTTCCTAGAATATGGAAACTATTTCGAATTTTTTGTAAGGCATTCATTAAAATATCCTTTTCCATACATGTAAATCTTTCTTAAAAAATATTGCTACATGCTAAAAGTTATTATTTTTTCTATAAGATTTTATGTTTCTAATAATTTATATTTCGATGTTATTCCATTTGGTGATTTAGTATGCATATCTCATTATTGGCATATGTCCATAGTATAAAATTTCTAGGAATATGTATCTAGTATACCATGAATTTTAACTAATAGATTCTTTAACACACTAAAAATCAGTGTTGCTAAATTAGGCTCCAATCTCAGAACTCTTTATATAAAATAAAAACATAACCAAACAGAATTTAATACCTATTTCTTTGAATCAAAACAATTAATTTATATAGAAATTCTTGTAATTCATAAAATTTCTAGATAAAAATCTGTGAAATACTCAAAAGATAGAGAGATCAAAATACAATAACCTAATCGTTAGAATCAAAATTATAACAACAATTAATCTGGATTTTTTTTGCAATAAATCTAAATACTACAATAAGTAATTTCCAAATTCACATATGCTTGTTATATAACTTTTGATAAACCAGTATGCATGTCCTTGTTGCATGAGATTGTTTTCATTAATTGAAATAGAAACATGAGTTTGAGTGGCATCCCTTTAATCTTTAAAGCATTGGGATTGAACATATATTTTATTACATAAATAATTGTTATGCTTTAAAAAAGATCGACCTTATTATGTAAATAACGAATGTTTACAGTTTAGCATCCATTAGAACCCTTGCAGATTTTAAGCTTGGGGTTGATCGCTTTAGAGGATCGGTCTCCTTGTAACTCTATAAGGGTTCTTTCCTCCAGGTTGCTGCTTAAAGACCGCTAAAAAGATTCATCTATTTCTTGCAAAAGAGGATGAATACATGACTATTTATAGGGCTTCTAAACCCCAACTTCTAATAGGACTCTTACTTCTAAACAACTCATAATAGGACTCCTACTCAAGACTCCTACTTCTAACCAACTCCTAATACTTCTCTAAGAAGTAACCTCAAAACTAATCCTAACCTTGGCCGACCTCTTAATTAGGACTATCATAGCTAGAGTCCTAATATACCTACCCTCTTCAAATCAGCATTGTCCTCGAGGCTAACGATCCATGAATTCTAGTAATTTGATATTCAAGTCGTCATATTTCTCCCAAGTGGCATCTTTTGCTAGTAGGTTTGCTCACTGTATTAGCACTTCAATAGTGGGTCGTCGTCATCGAGTCACGATCTGTCGATCAATAATGGCACTCGGTTGGGTCTGGAGTTCTCCTTGGCTAGTCATATTTGGTAGATAACTTTGGGCTGTCTCGTTTTGTTCCAGCTTGAGCTTTAAACACGACACATGGAAGACTCGATGGATTCGGGAGCTAGCGGGTAAGTCCGATCTGTATGCTACCGCTCCGATATGCTCCAAAATTTGGTAGGGTCCATAGAACCGAGGTAAAAGCTTCATAGATGCTCTGGTTTGGATTGATGTTTGCTTGTATGGCTGGAGCCGTAGGAAGACCCAATCTCCTACTGAAAATTCTCTTTCGCCTTTGTGTTGATCATATTACTGTTTCATCCTTGCTTGAGCTGCATTGAGATTATCTTTTAGTAACTTAAGCATTTTGTCTCTGTCCTGTAGTTCCATTTCTACTTATTTTACTTTAGAGGTGCCCAACACATATTTTGGGATCACATGGGGAGGTCGGCCATACATAGCCTCATAGGGAGTACATTTTGTGGTTGAATGATAAGTTGTATTATACCACCACTCGGCCCAGGGAAGCCACTTTGTCCACTCTTATGGCCGGTCACTAGTGAAGCATGTGAGGTATGTCTCTAAGCACTTATTCACCACTTTAGCCTGGCTATCGGTTTGTGGGTGATACGCTATACTTATTTTCAATTTAGTACCTTGTATCTGGAATAACTCTGTCCAAAATTTACTCGTGAAGACCCTATCATGATCACTTACAATAGATCTCGGCATCCTATATAATTTTATAATATTTTCCATAAAGATTTGAGCAATACTAGAAGCAGTGTAGGGATTACGAACAGTGCAAAAGTGATCATACTTTGTAAGGCGATCAACCACGACAAGGATTGTACCTTTTCCTTATGATGAGGGAAGCCCTTCGATGAAGTCCATTAATATATCAGTCCATATTGAGTTTGGGATGGGTAAAGGTTGCAGTTTTCCGGGACTTGCCACTGTCTTGCCTTTATGTCATTGACATACATCACATTGTGCCACAAATTTAGCAATAATATTTTTCATCCCTACCCAATAAAAATTTTGCTTAATTCTCTTATAGGTTCTAAGGAACCCGGAGTGCCCGGTTGTAGGTGTGGAATGCATCTCTTGAAGGATTGTCTTTATGCAAGTAGAATTTGGCACAAGCACAATGCGTCCCTTATAGCATAATTTTTTTTAGTCCCAATTGTAATGAGCAATGGAGTTTGGTATTTCCTTCAATTTTTTTATGATCTTATTGGTCTCCGGATCTTCTTGTCATTCCCTCTTAATATCCTCAAGTAAGTCGCTGGTTAAAAGTAAAACAGTAAAAAATTCAGCTTGCTCGGGTAGTCGTGAAAGTGCATCTGCAATAATATTCTCTTTTCCCTTTTTGTAAGTTATTTCATAATCATATCCAAGAAGCTTTGTTACCTATTTTTGCTACTTGAGGGAAGATATCTTCTACTCTAAGAAATATTTTAGACTTTTATGGTCAGTCTTGATTTGAAAGCGTCACCCAATCAAGTACAGTCTCCATTTGGTCACTGCATGCACAATCGCAAGCATCTCCTTGTCGTAAATAGTCATTCTAAGATGAGAAGGAGATAATGCCTTACTGGTATAAGCGAGGGGATGATCATCTTACATTAGTACAACACCAATTCCAACTCCGAAGGCATCAGCTTCAATAACAAAAGTCTTACCGAAGTCGGGTAGCGCTAGTACGGGTGTTGTCGTCATTGCGGCTTTAAGTTCGTCGAAGGCGATGGTGGCTTTGTCTGACCATTTGAAAGCATCTTTTTTCAGCAAGGAAGTAAGGGGTATATTGATCTTTCTATAGTTTTTCATGAACTCGCGGTAGTAGCCTATTAAACCAAGAAAGCCACGTAGCGATTTTATGTTCCTCGGGGTCGGCCGGTTCTGCATTGCTTCAATTTTGGAAGGGTTCACCGCCACACCTTCCTCTAATATGATATGCCCAAGAAAGCTATACTTCAATTTTTTGACAAAAAAAAACATGTTCTCACAAAATTGTCAAAACAAGTTGTAAGTGCTGAAAATGACTTTCAAGAGAAGGGCTGTAAATAAGGATATTGTCGAAGAAAACCATCACAAACTTATGAAGATAATTCTAGAAACTATCATTCATAAGGCTTTAGAAGGTGGAGGGAGCATTGATGAGACTAAAGGGCATTACCAAAAATTCGTAGTGGCCATTGTGTGTTCGAAAGGTGGTTTTCAGTATGTCTTCTTCGCACACTCGTATTTGATGATACTCGGATCGAAGGTCCAGCTTTGTGAAGACTCATGATCCCTTTAATTCATCAAGTAATTTATCTACTACTAAAATAAGGTATTTGTCCTTGATGGTTATGCTATTGAGAGCTCGGTAATCAACGCACATTCGCCATGTTCCGTCATTCTTTCGTACGAGGAGCACTGGTGAAGAGTAGGGGTTGCAACTTGGCTGAATAACTCCTGTTTCAAGCATCTCTTTTATAATTCTTTCTATTTTATCCTTCTAGAGATATGGATACTGATATGGCTGAGTATTTGCTAGAGGTTTTCCTGGAAGAATCGATATACAATGATCGTGCCGACGGGTAGGAGGTAGGTTGCACAGTTCGTCAAATATATCTAAAACTTCAGAAAGCAAAGGAAGTAGGTTTGGATATTCAAATTCTATTGGCTCTCCCTTAGTTTGCTGCTCAAGTTATACCAAAAAGCCACTATATGCTTGGTGCAAAACCTTCTCCATTCATTGTGTGCAAATCAGCGTTATGTCGCCCCCACGTTTCCTATGCAGTATCACCTGTTTCCTCTTACTGTAAAATTTCATAATTAGTTTCACAAAATTCTAGGAAATATCACATAATGTCATCAGCCATTTGATACCAAGCATAGTCTCATAATCATCAAGAGGGAGGAGGAAGAAATATGCAATTATCTCTTGGTCCTACAGTAATAGTTTCACCCGCGGGCACCTATGATCACACTTCAAAATTCATCTGTAGACAACCTTAACATCAAACCTGCTGCAATTCTCGATAGGTAAGGCTATCCGGACAGCAACCTTGCTAGTCATAAAATTATTAGTGTTCCCGGTGTCAATAAGAATAATGATAGGTTGTTGCTTCAGAAGTCCTCCCACTTTCATCATTTGCGAGTACGTGTAACCGGCAAGAGCATGCATCAAGAGGTTCAATCAGTAGGAGGTGGCCCCTTTTGCAGCGATGATCGCGGTTCCACGGCTCGTCGCAATGCCAACAAAGACCCTTTGTTGATCGGTCACGTAGTTCTTCTCTTGTCAATTTTTTGGCAGCGAAGGATGGTTGGGAGCAGAAGGAGGTTTATATGTTGCAGGCCTAGGAGAGGTTCTCATCCTCCGAGCATCTTGGTTGAGCTGTTCTTCTTGTATTTCGGTGAAAGAAATCGCAGTTGTCACGGTACGGGGCTGCCACACCTTAACCTCCCATTTTATCTCTGGCTTGAGTCCTTCGATGAATGTTCCTAACAATTGATGGTCAATCCAATCATGAGCAATGCATGATAGCTTCTCAAATCTGGTTTGGTGCTCTTGAATCGTAGAAGTTTGTCGAATTTTTGCGAGTTGGCCATCGATATTTTCATATACCATAGGTCCAAAATGATTCAGTAGTGCGTTCTTAAATTGATTCCACATCGGAGCCCCATGATTGTATTCCAGCCAATTATACCATTGAATAGCATTTCCTTCAAGGTGGATGATAGCAATTTCCATCATAGCATCATCCGACGTTCGGTAGTAGCGAAAGTAACATTCGGTGTGTGAAATCCACCCCGCTGGGTCTCCTTCCCATCGCGGGAAGTCCACCCTCATGCATGGCTGAAGCATGTTCGAGGGCTATCCCTCCTTCTCTGGAGGCCTCTCTGAACTCTCTCCTCACTAAAATTTGGTTGGAATCGGCGGTTGTCCAATTTTGAATTATGCAAACAAAGCGCGTAATTTGTCCTCCAAGTGCGACTGAAGCCGCGATTCAATATGAGATTCCAATGCTTCAAATTTAGCATCAATTGGATCTTGAGAAGCCATAGTATATGCATATAGATCATAGATATCCCTATCTTTTTTCTATTAATGGGTTAATGGCATGGGGTGGTGGAAGGTTCAGAAAAATTAAGAATCACGGAAAGGTACTGCAGTAGATTTTTGCGTCTAAAGTGTAGCAGTTTGGATATAAAAGATCAATGGTTTATATTAAGAATTTTTTGACGAAACCAAAGGGAAATCCGCTGTTAGGAGTGTCAAAGCTGTCATAAAAAATTCATAGAAATTTAGACAGAAAAAAACATAGTAGCAAGATCAAACAAACTATGCTTTGCGGTTGGAATTCTGTAGTGCCTCTTTCGTTGTAGAGATGAAAACTTTATGATGAAAAGTTTGTACAGCAATATAGGAATAATTTTTTTTTTTAGATTTTTGAATAAGGATAAATAAATTGCAACACTAGAACTTATTGTAATTCATGGGGAGATCAATGGATGATTCGCGGTGGTGTAGATGACAAAGGAATTCGACGACGATCTTTTAAGAAACTGTGGGAATTGCTTTGGGCGGCTATGGAGGGCTGATGGTGTAATATCCTTCATTTCTGAAATTTATGTAAGGGACCTATTTATAAATCAGAGGGCCTATATGTAAATATAGAAATTTCAAGTACTAAACTATTAAGTTACAAAAAACAAGAAAAGAAAGGGAAATAGCATTCTTATCCCACTGCCTCCCACGCTCTCTGTTTACATAAACAGAGAGAGAAGCTGTGGGGCGTTGGGGAGAAGAAGAGAAGTGGAGAAGTAGGGAAGAAGAGGAGAAGAAGAGAAGAAGAAGAAGAGAAGGAGAAGAGAAGAAGAAGAAGAGGGAGAAGAGAGAGAAGAGGGAGAGGAGAGAGAGGTGGCAACAGCTAGGGCTACAACACCTCTGTTTTCCGCAGGAGGAAACAGAGGAGAGGATGTGTGTGGCGTTGGGGAGGAGAAGGGAAGAAGAGGAGAAGAAGAGAAGAAGAAGAGGAGGGAGGAGGTGGCTGTGGCACCTTTGTTTGCTGCAGGAGGAAACAGAGGAGAGGAGGCACTTTGCGTCAAGGTGGAGAAGGGAAGAAGAGGAGAAGAAAAGGGAAGAAGAAGAGAAGAAGAGAAGGGAAAGAAGAAGGGGCTGCGGCTGCGGTGGTGGCAGTTGTAGCTGGAAGAGAAGAAGGAGAGGAAGAAAAGAAGGCGAGGAAGAAGAAAGTAAGGGGAGCTGTGACTATGGCAACTACAGCTGTGGCAGGGAAAGAAGAAGAGGAAGGAAGAAGGGAAGAGAGGAAGAAGAGGAGGGATAGAAAGGGGCTACGACAGTTGCAGCTGGGAAAGAAGGGGAGGAAGGAGAAGAAGAGAAGAAGAAGAAGGGAAGGAGAGGAAGAAGAGCAGGGGAGGAAGAAGAGGATGAGTCTGTGGTGGCTGCGGCAGTTGCAGCTGGGAAAGAAGAGAAGGAAAGGAAGAAGAAGAGGGAGAAGAGAGGGAAGAAGAGGAAGAGGGGCAGGTGGCTACGGCTGTGGTGGTGGCAACAGCGTGGCTATGATAGCTGCGGTAGCGGCGGTGGCTGCAGCAGCGGAGGCTGCAGCAGCGGAGAGTAGGTACGGTGGCTGCTTCTATGTCAATTGTGGAGGAAGAAAGATAGGTATAGAAAACGAATCAGGAAGAGGTAACAGAGGAAAAGTAGAAGAAGGATTCAGGCTTACACATTCGGATCTTCGGATCAAAACCTTCGAAAGGCAAGTGTCCCGATCTTTTCTCTTGTAAGTGTTCTGATCCTTCCTATTGCAAGTCTTCTAATCCTTTCTTTTGCAAGTGTTCTAATCCTTCCTATTGCAAGTGTTTTGATTCTTCTTATTGCAAGTGTTCTGATCCTTTCTATTGCAAGTGTTTTGATGTTTTCTATTGCAAGTGTTCTAATTCTTCCTAGTGCAAGTGTCCTAAACCATTTCTTCTACAAGTGTTCTGATCCTTCCTATTGCAAGTGTTCTGATCTTTCTTATTACAAGTGTCCCGATCTTTTCTCCTGCAAGTGTTCTGATCTTTCTTATTGCAAGTATTCTGATCTTTCATAGTGTAAGTGTTCTGATCCTTCCTATTGTATGTGTTTCAATCTTTTTAATGTAATTCCATCTCTAATTTTGCTGTTGTTGTTGGAACCGAGCTACCTATAAGTTGTTGTTGAAAACTCTGATTTGTTCAAAACTAATTTCATTGGAAATTAGACTTGTAGATCTTTCTTTTGATATATGGATCGAAAGATTTGGAGTCCAAACACCTATCCAGTTATCTGTTGAATCTGACCTTATGAATTCTTCCAAACAGAGATTTTGTTCTCCGACCTTTGTTTACCAAATTATTTGTAACTCTCTGTTGGATAGTTCAATTCATATGAAGCTTATTTTATCTAAAATTAGATTGAAATATCTTTCCAACGATATATTTCTGAGTAAATTGGAGTAAAATTGATAGTTTGAATCATTTGTTCAATGTGCCTCTCAGATTTTGCCAAAAATCGAGCTTTGGTCGATTTCGCCTGTTCTTGTTCCATTCATTTTGGATAATGATTTCATCTATCATTATTTCTTCAATTGAGATTTATATTACTGCTTTGAATTCTTGTATGCTCTTTTCCTTAAATTTTTTGTATTCTTGAAATCTATTATGTGAAATTTATGTTGTATTGTATTGTTTCATATAGACACATGTATGTTCCGTTGTTCTGCATGTGCTTCCGATATGTGCCAAAGTCCTTGTATGCTCTTGCCTTTATTTCCTTTCAAATTTGAATGTATTTGTAAAATATTATGTTCGTATCGTATTGACTTATAAAGGCACATGTATATTTTGTTGTTCCGCATGTACTTCCGATATGTGCTAATTTATTATTCACACTATCCTTTTGTACTATGGTGTGGGATACTATGAACCTTTACTATAAATGATAAAGGAAGTTATGCATAGAGCCTGCGATGCTCTGCCGACCCCCTCTGACTTCACATAGACGTGGGTGGATGGAGCTCCCAGACGTGGGAGATTTCTGTCTGGTGGTTATTTAGAAATGGATAAATCACATTCTGTCTGTGGTCCCACTACACCTTTCTGTATGTTTGATATGATATCCAGAGCTTTGGTTATGTATTTCTGTATATGCTTTGGATAAGAATGATATGAATGCAATGTTAAATACGATGTTTGAGCTTCTATTTGGTATTTGTTATTGATATGCTCTGAAATGTTCCATACGCCGTTGATATGCTCCGGAACATTTCATACACCATTGATAAGCTCTGAAACATTTCATTTATTATTGATATGCTCCGAAACATTTCATATGCCATTGATGAGCTCCGAAATATTTCATTTATTACTGATATGCTCCTAAATATTTCATATGCCATTGATATATTCCGAAATGTTCCATTGTTATTGATATGCTCTGAAATGTTTCATTTACCATTGATATGCTCCGAAATGTTCCATACATCGTTGATATGCTTCGGAACATTTCATACACTATTGATATGCTCCAATTACTCTGTGCACCATTTGTTATGAACAAAATATGTTCTGAATGAAATGATATTTGTGATTCTGTATCTAATGAGATGATATCTTTGAATCTCTTGGATTCTGTCTTGCATTGTGATACCTTGTTTGTTTGAAACTGTCCCTTCTCATTTTATATATGCTTTGTCACTTGCTAAGCTATTTTTAGCTCATTTTGTTGTAAAATGCATCTCTTGAAGGATGGTCTTTATGCAAGTAGAATTTGAGAAAATGCATCCCTTATAGCGTAATTTTTTTGAGTCTCAATTGTAATAAGCCACAGAGCTTGGTGTTTTCGCCAATTTTTTTTATGAACTTACTGGTCTTTGGATCTTCCTATCATTTTCTCTTAATATCCTCAAGGAAGTTGCTGGTCGAAAGTGAAACGACTGAAAATTCAGCTTGCTCGGGTAGCCACGAAAGCGCATTTACGACAACATTCTCTTTCCCATTTTTTAAAGTTATTTCATAATCATATCCAAGAAGCTTTGTTACCCATTTTTGTTGCTCGGGGGAAGATATCTTCTGCTCTAAGAAATATTTTAGGCTTTTATGGTCGGTCTTGATTTGAAAGCATCGCCCGATCAAGTACGGTCTCCATTTGGTCATCGCATGCATAATCGCGAGCATCTTGTCATAAATAGTCATCCTGAGATGGGAAGGAGATATTGCCTTATTAGTACAAGTGAGGGGGCATCCATCTTGCATTAGTGTAGCACCAATTCTGACTTCGAAGGCATCAGCTTCAATAACAAAAGTCTTGCCAAAGTCGGGTAGCGCTAGTACACGTGTTGTCGTCATTGTAGCTTTAAGTTCGTCAAAGGCAGTGGTGGCTTTGTCCGACTATTGGAAAGTATCTTTTTTCAACAAGGAAGTAAGTGGTGCACTGATCTTTCCATTGTTTTTCACGAACTTACGGTAGTAGCCTGTTAAACCGAGTAAGCTGCGTAGTGATTTTATGTTCCTCGAGGTCAGCTAGTTCTACATTACTTTAATTTTGGAAGGGTCCACCACTACACCTTCCTCTGATATGATATACCCAAGATATTCCACCTTTTGTTGAAAAAAGCTATGCTTTAAATTTTTGACAAAAATAATATGTTCTCGTAAAATCGTTAAAACAAGTTGTAAGTGCTGAAAATGACTTTCAAGAGAAGGGCTGTAAATAAGAATATCGTCGAAGAAAACCAACACAAACTTGCGAAGATAATTTCGGAAAATATCATTTATAAGACTCTAGAATGTGGAGGGAGCATTAGTGAGACCATAGGGCATTACCAAAAATTCGTAGTGGTCGTTATGTGTTCGAAAGATAGTTTTCGGTATGTCTTCTTCATACACTCGTATTTGATGATACTCAGATCGAAGGTCCAGCTTTGTGAAGACTTCTGCTCCCTTTAATTCATCAAGCAATTTATCTACTACTAGAATAGGGTATTTATCCTTGATGATTATGTCATTGAGAGCTCGGTAATCAACGCACATTCGCTATGTTCCGTCCTTTCGTACGAGGAGCACCGGTGAAGAGTAGGGGCTGCAACTTAACCAAATAACTCCTGTTTCGAGTATCTATTTTACAATCCATTCTATTTCATCCTTCTAATGAGGTGGATAGTGATATAGCCAAGTATTTGCTGGAGATTTTCTCGGAAGAATTGGTATACAATGATCATATCGACGGTTAGGAGGTAGGTTACGTGGTTTGCTAAATATATCTGAAAATTTAGCAAGCAAAGGAAGTAGGTTTGGATCTTCAAATTTTGTTGGCTCTCCTTTAGTTTGCTGCTCAAGTTGTACCAAAAAGCTGCTGCATGCTTTGCGCAAAACCTTTTCCATTCATTGTGTGCAAATCATTATTACGTCGCCCTTACGTTTCTTGTGTAGTATCACTTGTTTCCCCTTACTATAAAATTTCATAATTAGTTTCACAAATTTCAGAAAACATTACCTAATGTCATCAGCCATTCAATGCCAAGCATGGCCTCATAATCATTAAGAGGGAGGAAGAAGAAATATGCAATTATTGCTTGGTCCTACAGTAATAGTTTCACCCGCGAGCACCTATGATCACACTTCAAAATTCATCCGTCGGCAACCTTAACATCAAACCTGCTGCAATTCTTGGTAGGTAAGGCCATCTGAATAGCAACCTTGCTTTTCATAAAATTATTAGTGCTCCCAGTGTCAATAAGAACGGTGATAGGTTGTTGCTTCAGAAGTCCTCCCACTTTCATCGTTTACGGATTCACGTAACCGCAAGGGCATGCATCGTAATATCAACTGGCTATTGTTCTTCATCCGTGACCTCTTCCTTATGCTTATGGACCTCCTCCTCCATGTATTCAAGAGGTTTAATCAGTAGGAGGCGGCCCCTTTTGCAGTGATGATCGCGGTTCCACGGCTCGTCGTAATACCAACAAAGACCCTTTGCTGATCGGTTACGTAGTTCTTCTCTTGTCAAATTTTTTGGCAGTGAAGGACGACTGGGAGAAGAAGAAGGTTTATATGCCACAGGCCTAAGAGAGGTTCTCATCCTCCAAGCATCTTGGTTGAGCCATTCTTCTTGTATTCGGGTGAAAGAAATCGTAATTGTCACGGTATGGGGCTGCCGTGCCTGAACCTCCCCTTTTATCTCTGGCTTGAGTCCTTCGATGAATGTTCCTAACAATTGATGGTCAGTCCAATCATTCGCAAGGTAGGATAGCTTCTCAAACCTGGTTTGATACTCTTGAATCGTAGAGGCTTGTCAAATCTTTGCGAGTTGGCCATCGATATTTTCATACTCTGTAGGTCCGAAACGATTCAACAATACATTCTTAAATTGATTCCACGTTGGAGCCCCATGATTTTGTTCCAGCCAATTGTACCATTTAATAGCATCTCTTTCAAGGTGGATGATAGCAATTTCCACCATAGCATCATCCAATGTTCGGTAGTAGTGAAAGTAACGTTCGAGCACAAAATCAACCTTGCTAGGTCTCCTTCTTCCCATCGTGGGAAGTCAGTAGTAGTGAAAGTAACGTTTGCGCGCGAAATTAACCTTACCGGGTCTCCTTCTTCCTATCGCGGGAAGTCCACCCTCATGCGTGGCTGAAGCATGTTTGAGGGCTGTCCCTCCTTCTCTAGAGGGCTCTCTGAATTCTCTCCTCACAGAAATTTGGTTAGACTCGGTGGTTGTCCAATTCTGAATTCTACAAACAAAGCGCGCAATTTGTACTCCAAGCGTGATTCAAGTAACGATTCAATCCGAGATTCCAATGCTTCAAATTTGACATCAATTAGATCTTAAGAAGCCATAGCATATGCCTATTGATTAGAGATGTCCATGTCTTTTTTCTGTTGATGGGTTAATGGCATGGGGTGGTGGAAGGTTCGAAAAAATTAAGGATCACGAAAAGGTACTACAATAGATTTTTACGTCTGAAGTGTAGTAGTTTGGAAATAAAAGATCAGTGGTTTATATTGAGAATTTTTTATCGAACCCAAAGGAAAATCCACTATTAGGAAGTGTCAAAGCTATCATAAAAATTTCGTAGAGATTTGGACAAAAAAAATATAGGAGCAGCATCAAACAAACTGTGCTATGCGGTTGGAATTCCTTCAAACAAACTGTGCTATGCGGTTGGAATTCTGTAGTGCCTCTTTTGTCATATAGATGAAAACTTTACGATGAAAAGTTTATGCAGCAAAATAGGAATATTTTTTTTTTAGATTTTTGAATAAGGATAAGTAAATTGCAGTAGCAGTAAGGTAGGAAACCAGAACCTGTTGCAATTTACAGGGAGATCAAAGGATGATCTGCGGTTGTGGAGATGATGACGAAATTCGATGAGGATCTTTTAAGCAATTGTGGGAATTACTTTGGGTGGCTGTGGAAGGCTGATGGATGGCTGTGGAAGGGCAGCGAAACATCAAGAATGCTGCTCTGATACCAAGTGTTAGAACCCCAGACCGAGAATGCTGCTCTAATACCAAGTGTTAGAACCCTAGCGAATTCTAAGCTTGGGGTTGATCTCTTTAGGGGATCGACCTCATTGGAACTCTAAAGCGGTTCCTTCCTCCAAGTTGTTCCTTAAAGGTTGCTAAAAATATTAATCTATTTTCTTATAAAAGAGAATGAATACATGACTATTTATAGGGCTTCTAAATCCCAACTCCTAATGGGACTCCAACTCAAGACTCCTACTTCTAACCAACTCCTAATGCTTCTCTGAGAAGCAACATCCAAACTAATCATAACCTTGGATGACCTATAGGGTGGCGGCGTTAGCAACATAGTTGGGGAGAAGAGAAGAGGGTTAGGGTTTTCTAGGCAAAAGATAGTTTTGCCCCTCGGAATTTTAGAAATTCCGAGTTCTATTCTTTGTCCAAATTTTGAAAATACCTCTCATAATTCAGAAAATTCCCTACATGTCCCAATTTCAGAAAATATTAATTAATTAAAATTTTTAATTGATTATTATTATTATTATTATTTAGTAGTCCTACATGATGATGTGTACATGTGATGTATGATGTGTGGATGGATGATCAATGACCGTGTGATGATGTGTGTACTTGTGATTATTATTATTGGGACTATAAGCTTCCATTTTATTTCTCGTTTATTGTCGGGCCTGTGTGCATATGATTAAGTTGTAATCATATGAGGAGGCGCAGCGGGAGCGTGGAAGAGATAGCGGGACCCACGAGATGGATGATCGCGATGCATGGAGATGTCGATGGAACCGATGAGGATGAGATGGATGATCACAAGGCATGGAGATGCGCTGCTACACACATAGATCTTGATGTTAGTGATTAGGCCCACTAGCTCGGGCATGATTATATTAGGCTGTGGTTTATGATCATCTGGTGTGATTGCTCATGTGATTTGTGATTACTTATACACCTACTAGATATGTAAATATATTTGCATGTGATGTAGATATATATTAAATATGTATGTGTGTGATATGTTATAGTAGGAGACCAAATCAAAATCCAATCTCTCGATAATATTAAGTCGGTAAACATAAGACAATTAAATTGGGAGACCAAAGACCTAATAAAGGAGAAAGGCCAGCGTTTCCACTACGGTAAAGATATGCATTGGAAGAGGAACTACAAAGAGTACCTTATTGAGAGGGTGAAACAAAAGCTTGGAGAATCTTTAAGTAAATTCATGATCAGTCTCCATTTGTCAAACTCTTATGATAACACATTTATACACCTACTAGATATGTATATATATTTGCATGCAATGTAGATATATATTAAATATGTATGTGTGTGACACATTACATTAGGAGACCAAATCAAAATCCCCTCTCTCGACAATATTATGTCGGTAAACGTGAAACAATTAGATTGACCCATATTGCCTTCCATCCTTATAAGTAAGGAACGATTCACGATGTAGATTGAGTTGGTCGAGTCCCTCGAGGCTCACCTATATCATGATTCGCTATCTTGCCTATGACATAGAGATGTCATTAGTGACCTAAGGACATAGTATGCTTGGTCGAGTCCCTCGAGGGTATATCATCGAATCAGACTCATCTTGTAACGATGATGTTGACTTAACCAAACATCATGGTTGGTCGAGTCCCTTGAGACTATGGTGGTTTGGAGGCCGAACAGGATGAGAATCACAAGGAGTTGTGATTGGCAAGAGTTGCTTACCTTTTAAGCTGTGTGATTGGTTGAGTCCCTCGAGGTTACACTAAAATGCTGATTGGATCTCAATCCCCACTAGAAGTCTGCCGGAGACTTTCGTTTCACATGTTGAGGGTGTTGCATGACTCGCTAGTAAAATAGTGGGAGTATATTAAGATAGATGTCCAAATCTTAATTGTTTATTTTTTTACAAAATCTGTATGTTATTTATTTTTACTACATCTTTATTTTTAGAAAATGTCGCTTTCAAATCCCTTATGTGGCAAACTTGATGTCAACTGCCCCACTAGTCCGAATTATACAGATTGGCTCCGCAACTTGAGAATTTTTCTCATAATGGAGAAAATCACATACGTCCTTGATACAGTGATGCCTACGCCCGAGGAAGGGGCAAGTGAGGATGAGATTGCTCGCTACGTGAAGTACATGGATGACTCCACTCTTACTCAGTGTTACATGTTGGGCTCCATGACTCCTGAGTTACAGAGACAATATAAAAAGATGAATGTTAGATCTATTCTCCTATATGTCCGTAAACTATTTAAGGAATAGGGAAGGACTCAGTGATATGAGATATCTAAGAGCCTCTTCTACGTTAGGATGACTGAGAGGACACCGGTTTAAAACTGTCCTAAAGATGATTGAGTGGATAGAGAAACTCACAAGTCTAGGAATGGTCCTAAAGGATAACCTGTGTATGAATCTTGTGCTTCAATCCCTACTAGATTCCTTTTCATAGTTCATAATGAATTTTAATATGAACAAGCTTGAGGTGACTCTCCTTGAACTCCTCAATATATTGAGAGAGGCAGAGAGCACTATCAAGAAAGGAAAGCCAGTTCTCTATACTGGTGAGACTAGAAAGAAAATGAAAACAGAAAAGTCCCTTAAGAAGGGTAAGGGCAAGGGCAGATAGGGTAAAGCAAATGTTGCTAAGAAAGACTCGACAAAGGACAAAGGCCAGTGCTTCTACTACGGCAAAGATGAGCACTAGAATAGAAACTACAAAGAGTACCTTGTAGAGAGGGCGAAATAAAAGCTTGGAGAAGCTTCAGGTACATTTATTATCAGTCTCTATTTGTTAGATTCTTATGATAACACATGGGTATTGGTTACCAGTAGTGCTTATCATATTTGTAATTCATTGTAGGTTCTAGCAAGACCTAGGAGATTGGCGAGAGGCAAGATGTGTTAAATCTCAGATTTTGATGATGAAGTCAATTGTAATTTGTTTGATCTAATCTATATGTTGAGAAAAGTGTGCAGGAGTAAGACATAAGCAGGTGTTGTGCTGGAGTTAAGATCAAGATTAAGTTGGGAGTTCGAGAGTCCGTCGGAAGTCCG
>LVTN01002493.1:15092-31262 GCA_001649415.1 Musa itinerans
AGTAGACTCTTGCTGTGATTACTTGGGGAGGTTTTAGATATTGTGGGCAGTGACGTGATCCTTGTATCCCAGTTATTCTCTTGTGGTTGTTGCTAGGGTTTTGGGCAAGAGATTGAGATATTTGTATATTCATTATTTTCATAGTGGATTATCTCTAGTTTGCCCCGTGGTTTTTACCCTTCACATTGAAAGGGTTTTCCACGTATATCTTGGTGTTTTGTTTGATTATACTTCCATTTAATTCCGCTGCATATTATAGTCTTCTAGTATTTGTTCATTTACAAAGGTTATTCCTGTTTATATCCCCATCATTTGCTACTACAATTCTTGAGAATATTGTCTCATGTATAACTTATTGAATGAAGAATAATATATTTGAGTCATTTCTATTCTTTCTTAGCTTGGTTTCTTTATCTGGATCTGTATATCCATTCTCTATTAAGACTTAAAGATCTTGAGACTTAATAGAGTTTTTATATTGATACTCCAAAATTCATAGCATTTGCCTCAGTAGATGGGAATAGGGGGTTGAACATGAAATTACCATTGAAAGTCATAATGCCCAATTAAAATTGGAATTAGCTTTGATACTACAAATATTAGGAATGGAGAAGCAAAAGAATAATAATATAATAATAATATGATGTCATTAAAAGTGAATGCTTTGGATTAAGAAAACTAATGTAATATTAAATAAGAGGTAAGACATAGAATACTTATAAGACATTCTCAAGTGCACACTCAATCTCGCTTCATGAACTATGATCTTATTTATAGAATCCACTATTGGCATTCCCATCAGCATATCTAGAATTCTTTGCTGCAACACGACTGTCATAATCTAATTTCTCCAACATAGCATCATCATCATGGCCCATCTTCTCCGACTACAAAAGCAGCCTTGAGATCATCGAGAAATATTGCATTACTGAACACGAATCTAGGGGCCATCGAGGTTATGGTGGATAAGTGCGTGAAGCTATAACCAACAGCGCCTTTTCCCCTTGTTTTACCTTTTTCTTGTTATTTCTTCTAAAGCATCAAGCGAAATGGCGGTCCATTGGAATTCGTTTTGAGCTCAAAGTAATTTCAGATGTAAGTCAAATGACAAGTCAATCATAACTAATCTTATAACCAAGTTCAAACTGTTCGGTGATATACATAAATTTTGTTTGAACCTACACCGTCCACCCCCGAGTTAAACTCTGTCAATTAGCAGCCTTAAGTGTACCTCTGCCTTCTTCAAAACTGCCTCCACCACCTTTTCTTTGGGAGAAATGTAGATTACTCTTCAATCTTCTTCATCTCCTCGCTCCGGTGTGTTACTGGAAATATTTTAATTGGATCGCTGAGAAGGTTTATGTTGCTCACATGACCCGTCCATCATGGTCATATTTCAATGTGACTGCATTTCCGTGGTTGATGCTCCTGTTCACATTCCAATAGCAGCGGCGACTGGGATTATATCCACCTCGCACGGCTTCACCCGTTACGCATGAACAAGCAGCATTAGCTCATCCCATTTAATCATCTCCATCGTCTTCTCGTGCACTGAAGAAGGGGTTGAGTGAGTCGATAAGTGAGTCATCCCATTTAATCATCTCCATCATCATCATCATCTAGGAAATCATCATCCACACCGTTTACAGCCTGCAGTCCTGCAACTTCATCTCTTCATTGAAACGAACAGAGGCCCAAGGCGGTGGTCTGATCCGTATCTCGTGTGTACACAGAATAATCGTGGATTAGCATATCTAGTGGCAAAGGTATTGAAACAAGCAATGCATAAAGACAACGTATGCTTTCATTTCTGCGTTGGCCCTCGTGACCACTGCCGCTACGCCTTCACCACCATTTACGCTTCGCCATTGTACATCTTTTGCTGGAGAAATGGCAATGCATGATGTGGAAATTTCGCGCAGAGACAACGCTACATGAAAAAGAAATAAACGGAACAATATGATTTCTATAGCAAGTTGGGGTGGCGCCCTCATTTACTAGTTCGAACAGTCCACTGCCTGCCCCGCCCTATAAATAGGATGTTGGTCGAGCTTTAGTACGGGTGTGAGTCTTGGGAAGTAGAGAGAGAGAGAGAGATGGCAAGGTGGTGTGTCCTTGTGATGGTGGTAGCTCTTACTTTGGCTCATGATGCTAACTCTAGGAAGGTGCCCGAGCAAACGAGTGTGAGAACCGTGAGAGCGGCTACCAGCCCAGCGGCCAGTGCTGTCGATGAGCAGAAGAATTTTGCGGCTTTTGGAGGCGTTGGTGGCTTCGCTGGAGCTGGCGGCATCGCTGGAGTCGGTCTGCCGTTTTACAATGGCGTCGCCGGCGGGGTTGGTGGATACGGAGGCATCGGTGGGCTCGGAGGCTGGGCTGGGCTCGGGGGCGTAGGAGGTGCAGCAGGACTTGGTGGTGGCGGGTTGGGTGGTGTTGGTGGCCTTGGCGGAGGCGGTGGTGGTGGCGGTGGATTCGGCGGTGGCGGCGGCCTTGGTCATGGGGGTGTTGGAGGTGGTGTAGGGGGTGGCGGTGGACTCGGTCATCATAGGAGTGTAGGCGGCGGAGGTGACCTTGGTCATGGCGGTGCAGGAGATGGCCTTGGTGGTGGTGCCGGCTGCGGTATTCCTTGAAAGTGCTGCACAATTGCATCAGTAGTAAAGCCATTGTAACGTGTTCGTGAATGTTACGGGTCACTTGTCTAGTTTGATGGATGTGTCGCCGGTTTGTCTGCAGCTTCATCAAGTTTCCTTTCATGAAAAGTATTTGTCTTTTGCTGCACACGTAAACACAATAATAATATTATAATTAGCAATGGTTTTGTGTTTGGGTGATTTTTCAAAGTCTAAAGTCACTTGCAAGAGCCACAGGTAATCTTTCATATAGTTCCAACATGATATTACAGTGAGTTGTTATATATAGGTCTTTCGACCTTGTGATTATTTGTCAAAATAGCTAAGTTAATATCTTCATAATTATTCCTACTTAATTAATTTTTTAAATTTATTAATTATGAGATAAGATAGAAGGATTGGTTTCATCAATCTTTTTTATAAACCGTTGACGAACAAACTATGTAAATATTATTTTTTGAGGCTTAATCAAAATAAGTAATAAAAAGACTTCAAGATGTAATATCATTTATTTTTGAATTGTTTATGACATCGATATTCTTTAATTATTTTAATATAAAATTTTATTTAATATTTTGATATATTAAATAATTTTATATTAAAAACTTAGTGGTGGAGATCTAGTTGTAAATCTCAGAATTTGAATATGATTTATAAATTTTTTTATGATAAACTAGTAAAAAAAGATAATACATGCGACACTAGCGAGCAAAAGAGGGCGTCACCTTATGCTTGTTATATGCTGTTTAAATATAAGTAATTAGAGAACAAAAGTTATAATTAGTTAATTCCTATTCTGCTTTTCAGAGGAAGTGAAGGGCAAGGAGAATGAGAAAAAATAGGATGCTTTGCTTTGGAATTTAAATTAATTTAATATTTTTATGAAATTAGTTCTATAAGTATTCATTCCATTTGATTCTATAGTAAATTTAATTTTTGATTTCTTCTTATTTATGAGTAATCAATAGAGTTTTATCTCTTTCTAATATCATATGTTAAGATCTTAACAAGGGGTTGAATTAGTACTATAGTGATTCTTAATTAACTTTAAAATTTGATCAAAAAAAATGTATTAAAAATATAATTAACCAAATATTGATTGTGATAAGAGTTGCTAGTAAAATGAATGACAATAAATAAATAATCATGATTAAAAATCACAAGCAACGAAAAGAATACAAATCGACTTGTAGTTATTTAATCTTTTTGACCTACATTACTTTCAATTTCTCTTCTCTTGATGTCATTAGCTTTCATTATCAATCTTACTTCCAACTGGTGAAAATCAATAATCCTTTATAATATTTCTCTTTTCTGAACTTAAGAGAGAATCTTTACATGCTCTCTTATAATATACCGCTCATCTCCTACAACTTAGTATCATAATTAAACTTAAGAGGAATAAAGAGATTCAAACAATACTCAAAAAGAGAACTATAATACTTTACAAATTTTGAACTCTCACCTCCTACAACTTAGTATCATAATTAAACTTAAAAGAAATGAAGAGACTTAAATAATGCTTAAAGAGAGAACTATAATACTTTACAAACTTTGAAATATATATTCCATCAATCAAGCCGCATGGAGCATTTATAGCCCCCAAAATGCTTTCAAAATAGAGTCAATTTAAATTTCTAACATTTTGAGCAATACTATCACTTTAGATAGTACTACCTTTGTTATATTTGAAATGAAGCCATAATACTCGACTCCTATGGTACTCTTGTTATAATTTTTGAAACAAAGCTACAGTGCTAGACTTCCACATGACACGGTGTTGTAATACTAAACTTCGACAATACTATCGTTATAATTTTTGATACTACATTGTAAAACTTGACTTTGGTGGTACTACCACTATCGTATATAGTAATATTGTTGACTTCAGTAGTTTAAACTATGTTTGGTCTTCTAATAACCTAAATTCAATTGAATTTTAAGCCTAATAACTTTCATGATAAGTAAGTTATGTTTTATTTCAATACTGATTTAAATTGGCCTAAAGTTATCTTGACTCATCAACCACTTATCAAGCATATCTTCAAAGCTTTCAGCACATTGTCTACTTTTTGGGCATATCATTTGATCTTTCAATATTTTGTTTGAACCTTCAGTACATCATTATATCCTACAACATATTGCTCGAACCTTGATATGTCGATTTTATTATGATAACTAATTTTTTGATGTGATATTCGATCCTTTAGGCATAATGTCTAAATCTCAATCATGAAGCCTATTCTTCAACATATCAATCAATCCTCCAATTTGAAATCTAATTTTTGACACGATAATCTTCTAGTATAATATCTGACTCTTACTCGACATTTAGTTCTTCAAAAGTCCAAGTCTATGAGTGAAATGTTTCTTACATCATTTATCTAAAAAGCATATTAGTTCATCAAATTTATTAATTTATTTCATTATCAAAATTTAAGTTTTAACAATCTCTTCTTTTTTTATGATAATAATTAATTAATGATAAGGTTTTAATAAGAGTCCCCCTATCTATATATCATCTTAATATGGGTAATGATAAATTTGAACTCAACTAAAAAGGACATATATCTTTTTAAATGGTTATGTTGAATTCAAGTTATCTTGTCGATACTATAATTTATTCATTTCAAGCTCAAATGTCAATGAGCAATCAAGTTTTGAATTTTAAAATATAATATTTAATCATCAGTAAGACATAATGCCAATCATTAGTCATAAACAAAGGATAAACATGACTTAACCATTTACATATGTTAAACATATAAAATAAGCCATGAGATATAACCACTAAAAAATTTATATGTTAAAATATTATAATTTTTCTTATTTAGACATAAGTCACTGCTTCTCCTCCTTTGTCATCAATAAAGATAAGCAAAACTTAATAACAACTCAAGCTATTAAGTGCTAACAATCCAAAATGCTTAAACAAAATCTTAAAATATTCATTAAGAATCCCAAGATATTAATGAAGATATTTTTTTACTTTAAACCTAATATCCTACTTGTACACAATATGCACTCATCACAATATAACTACCTTCAACTATAGATAGTGCAATATAATTTTATTTTTTGGATAACTAAGAAATAAGTATATGACTTAAAAACTAATATAATTTTCTATCTATTTTATATTTTATAAAGTCGATATCGATATAAGTAATCAAATCAAAATTATCAGATTTATGATATCATAGTCCTCAAGATGATGTTCCTTTTAAGTATTTAAAATTTTTTTTTATAACCTTAAGATGAGACTATTTGGGATTTGATTGAATCTAGCACAAAAACCTATATTGAATATAATATTAGGTCTTATAGTAGTGAGATATAATAAACTTTCTATCATATGTCTATCAGTCTTTTGATTAAAAGATTCACCATCATTATCAATGTCCTTAGAATTTTTTATATTAAATTTTTAAGTAGGTCCTGCATATACTTAGTTCGACTAAAAATTTCATCATTAGATTCTTGAATTTGTAAGACTAAGAAAAATATTAATTCACCTATTAGGCTTATACTAAAGTCTTGGCTCATATTTTTTGCAATTGATTCACATAAAGTGTCATTAGTAGAACTAAAAATAATATCACAAATATAAATTTAAATAACAAAAATATCATCATTAAACTATTTAATAAATAATATGATGTCAACCTTACTTTTTAAAAATTATTTTGACTTAAAAAAGAAGTTAAATCTCTCGTACTAACCTAGGAGCTTGCTTTAACTTATAGAGAGGTTTACATAATTTATAAATATGATATGAATAAAGATTATTTTCAAATCCTTTGACATAAACCTCTTCTAAAGTAAAGCCATTTAGAAAAATACTTTTAACATCCATTTGAAATAGTTTAAAATTTTAATAAGTATAGGCAAGGAGTATTCTTATGGCTTCAAGTTTATTAATAAGTGTGAAGGTTTTTTCATAATCTGTATTTTATTCTTTGTCGAAACCTTTGGTCATAATCTGACATTGTTTTGAATCACAACACCTTATCATGTTACTTATCTAAAGACCCATTTAATATCAATTACAAGATGATCACTAGATCTAGGAACAAATATTCAAACTTGATTTCTCTTAAATTAATTAAGTTCTTCATTCATCATCGAGATTCATGAACCATTTTTATGAGTATCATCAATGTATTTAGGCTCAATTTAAGATAAAAAATAGTATTCACATAAATATTTTATAAAAAAAATAAGTTTGAATACCTTTTGATATTTTTTTAATAATTAGCCCAATAGGATATGCATCTATATATTTTCATTCCTTAGTAAAGTTCCTTCGAAAGTAGATATATACTAGTTGCTTTAGGGAGTAGAATTATTATTCAAATTTAAAATTTCATGTTCATAACAATCATCATCAAAATTAATTTTCTTAATTTTAGAAGATTCATTAAAAATAACATGAATAGATTCTTCAACGACTAAAGATTTTTTATTGAAAACTCTATAAACTTTAAAAAATAGAAGAGTATCCAAGAAAAATACCTTTATTGAATTTAGTATAAAATTTTTCTATAGAATCATTGCTAATCAAAATAAAATGTTTATAACTAAAAACTTTAAAATATGAAATGTTAGGCCTTTTGTTGTTCCATAACTTATAAGGAGTTTTTGATAAATATGGTGATGACATAGCAAACTATGGTAATAGATTTAGTCCAAGAATATTTGAGAAAGCTACATTCATTAAGGATGGTCCTAACCATCTCTTGTAAGCTCTTATTCTTTCTCTCAATAATTCTATTTTATTATGAGTTTCTTGGAGATGAGAAGTTATGGTTACACCCATTTGAATCATAAAATTTTTAAAATTTATGAATTTTAAATTCACTACTATGATCACTATTAATCGATGAATCATAAAATTTTTTATTTTAAAATTATTTATAAAATTTAATAAAATATTTAAAATAATTATTTTTATTTGCTAAAAAATATGTTCAAGTGTATATTTACTAAGCAATCACAATAATCATCATCAAAATCAATTTTCTTAATTTGAGAAGACTCATTAAAAATAATATCAATAATTAAAGATTTTTTATTCAAAACCCTATAAATTTTAAAAAATAGAAGAGTATCCAAGAAAAATACTTTCATTGAATTTAATATAAAATTTTCCTAAAGAATCGTTACTAATCAGAATAAAACGTTTATAACTAAAAGCTTTAAAATATGAAATGTTTGGCCTTTTATTGTTTCATAACTTATAAGGAGTTCTTGATAAATATGGTGATGACATAGCAAATTATGATAATAGATTTAGTCCAAGAATATTTGAGAAAAATACATTCATTAAGGATTGTTCTAACCATCTCTTGTAAGCTCTTATTCTTTCTCTCAATAATTTTATTTTATTATAAGTTTCTTGGAGAGAAGTTATGGTTACACCCATTTGAATCATAAAATTTTTAAAATTTATGAATTTTAAATTCACTACTATGATCACTATGAATCGACGAATCATAAAATTTTTATTTTAAAATTATTTATAAAATTTAATAAAATAATTTTTTTATTTACTAAAAAATATGTTTAAGTGTATATTTACTAAGCAATCACAATTGCATATTTACTATTGGGAAATCTAATGGTGATCCACTCAATTTGGCTTGACGCCCTTTTATCATGCCCAAATATTAAGTCGACTTTGATAACAAATGTCATGATCGAGACTTGATGGGCTAACTAATCTATAATTCTCGTTTGATCCAAACCACCGACTAAAATATTTAAGTTGAAGTTATTATAATACACTCATCAGACCCTTATAAGCCAATCATAGTCTTTGCCCACTTTCGATGTGGGACTAATTGGGGGTGTTACAGATGTGGTGAAAACGCTTCTTAAATCGCTATACGATCTTCCTCTCCATGTGCACCACATGATCAAGAAGGGGCCAGCCCTTCTTGTTGTCCACACACCATCAATTGGGGCTGTTGGTTAAGGAAGAGAGGAGAGGGAGGAGAATAGGAGGGGCGATCAAGAAGTGACTAGCCTATGTCAGCTTTTGGACCCTCCTATTTATAGAGGTTCCTATCACTTAATCCTAATGGATCCTACCATATTGGGTAATGAATCTCTATCCAATTACCCAAGCCTATTAAACTAGTAGATCTCTATTCAATAATCTCTCATTAGCTCTTATTAGATCTTATCCACAAGATCTAATAATTCAAGGGCTTATTGGATATCCAATAAAATAGGGGTTCCAACGAATATCTCATATTCGAACATCTACTTGTCGCAATACCTACCATATGTGTATGACCCTCTAGGCCCAATATCGAACTACTATGAGTCATACTTGTCAGAACTCCTTCTGACTTAGTGAATTATCATCTCCATAATAATTCACTCGACTCATTGATTACAGATGTACTAGGCTACTACATCGTAGTCCCCAAACGATATAGGAGAATCCAATCCATTAAACATGTCTATCCTTAGTTATCATATATTTATTGTCCCTCATCTATCTAATATCACAAAAACCGTATATTGGGCATGATACTGTTAGAACTAAATGGAATCTTCTCGAGTCTCGCTCTAATCGGATTCTCTTGAAGAACTCTTTTTCTCTCAATCCAAATGACCCTAGCCAAGGATTTGCTTAAGCAAGAATACATAAGATATTCTTCTCATGATACCAAGTGCGAATGATCCTTTATCGATACTCAATTGCTCATAAAGTTGGCTGCCACTCATAATGATCAATTGTTCTAGATTAGAAACTTCTAGATATATAAGTCTGGTATCAAAGAGTAGAGTACTCATTTAGGACATCCTTAGTATCTCAAATATAAGGACTAAATACACAATTGGGATCACGAAATCATTGTCTAACAATGAGGTATCATTAACCATCTAGTATTCCGTGAGCGGATCAATTGGTGAACTCATTCTCTAATAAGCACATGCACTGTATCCCTAGTGTCCCTACATGAGTAGCTATGAGACCAGCCACCTCCATTATATGGATGGGTATATAACATACTAGTCTATCCGATTATCTTGATATCCCTCTCGAATAACCTATGATCGGGATTATTTAGGGTCTATGTTTAAAGGTGAACCAGTCTTATTATCATGATCTGATTCTCATTGCACAAATCCATGGACATCATAATATATACAACATGCAATATAAAGTGAGAAAATGTCAATAAAAATAATAAGCAAAAATACTATGTAGCGTATCATATGTGTCATCACTCACGTGATTGGCTTGCAACCTATGACTAGCAATCTCCCACTTGACCTAAAGCTAATCACATATGTATCTAGTCCCTATCAATTGCTTATGGCGTTTAAAGATAATTTAAGACAATGGCTTTGTTAGTGGATCTATGATGTTATCTTCGAATGAAACTCTTTCCACTACTACATCTCCATGGGACACGATCTCTTTAATCAGATGGAACCTCCTCAAAACGTATATAGACTTCTGATGAGACATGGGTTCCTTCACTTGAGCAATCGCCCCATTATTATTGAAAAATAAGGGAATCAGCTCCTTGCTACTCGGCATAACTTCTAGATTTGTGATGAACTTCTTCATTCAAACTCTCTCATTTGCTGCTTCTATCGTAGCAATATACTCCGTCTCTATAGACGAGTCAGCAATAGTATCTTTCTTGGAACTCTTCTAATATATTGCTCTTTTATTCAAGATGAACACATACCTTGAGTTAGATTTGCTATCATCGACATCGGACTAGAGACTCGAGTTTATGTGGCTCTTTATCCTAAGGCTACTTCCTCCATATACCAATACAAGATCCTTAGTCCTTCTTAAGTACTTAATGATACACTTTACTACCTTCTAGTGTTTCAAACCTGGATCTGCCTAATATATACTTGTAACACTTAGAGCATACACTATATCAAGCCTGGTACATAGCATAGCATACATAATAAATCCTATCGCTGAGGCATAAGGTATTCTTTCCATGACTACCATTTCTTTAAGAGTTTTTAGGGATATACTCCTAGAAAGTGATATTTCATGTCTCATCAGTATGAGACCTCTCTTGATATTTTTTATACTAAACCTTTTGATAATGGTGTATATATATTTAGATTGGGATAAGCCAAGCATTCTCTTTGATCTATCTTTATAGATCTAAATCCCTAAGATATAGGATGCTTCCTCTAAGTCTTTCATGGAGAAATGTATGGATAGCCAAGCCTTTACTATGAAGAGCATTCCTACATCATTCTCAATGATCAAAATGTCATCCATGTATAACACCAAGAAAGTGATAGTGCTCCCACTTACCTTCTTATACACACAAGGCTCATCTTCGTTATTAACAAAGTCATAAGATCTAATTGCCTCATCAAATCTTATGTTCTAACTTTGAAAAGCTTGCTTTAGTCCATAGATGGACCTAAGCAATTTACATACCTTATTTAGACTCTCCTTAGACATGAATCTTTCAGGTTATATCATATACACCTCATCCTCGAGGTTATCGTTCAGGAACATAGTTTTCATGTCTATCTGCTAGATCTCATAGTCATAGTGTACTATAATAGCTAATAGAATTTGGATGAATTTCAGTATGGCTACAGGTGATAAGGTTTCATCATAGTCAATACCTTACCTTTGATAATACTTATTAGCCACTAGCCTTACCTTATAGGTCTCTACCTTTCCATTTACTCCAATCTTTTTCTTGAAGATCCACTTGCAACTAATGTGTACGATACCCTCAGGTGTATCAACTATGTTCCAAACCTTATTGGAGTATATGAAATCCATCTTAGAATTTATGGCTTCTTGCCACTTCCCGAAGTCTATACTCATAATAGCCTCCTTGTAGGTTTGAGGATTAATATCCTCAATATTCTCTCTTTTGATATGTCCCACATAACTCTCAAGAGGATGGGGTACTCTGCCAGACCAACATAAAATTAGAATTGTAGGGAAATCTAGTGATGACATCACATGCGCGCAACGGAACAATAGAAAACAAAATTCTCAAATTTCCATAAAAAGGTTTTATCATCGTGCGAAGATTGATGCACAAAAACCCAAGAAACTAAAAACCACGTGTGAGATAGTTATGTTACCTAGGGAGATCGTATATCCCTAAAATCTTACAAATCTGTGGGAGAGGATGAAGGAGATGAACTGTCCTCCTCTCTACCGGTGATCCATATGGCAAGGGCTGCGAAGATGCTCCTCAAATCGCTGCTTAAATCTCCACATGCCCCAAATAGGGGCTATTGGCTAAGGAGGAGAAGGGGAGAGGAGAATATAAGGTGGTAGCAAAAAATGCCTAACCTATGACCCTTTGGTTCCCTCATATTTATAGAGGTCCCATGTTAAATTAACTCTAATGGATCCTACCCTATTGGGTATTGGATTTCCATCCAACTACTCAAGCCTCTTAGATTAGTGGGTCTCTACCCAATAATCTCTTATTGACTCTTATTGGATCTTATCTATTGGATCTAATAATTCAGGGGTTTATTAGATATCCAATAAGATAGGGGCTCCAATAGATATCTTATATTCGAACCTCTACTCGTCGCAAGACCTACCATATATTTATGATCCTCTAGGCCTAATATCAAGGTGGCCATGAGTCATATATGTCAAAACTCATTCAGGCTCAGTGAATTACTATTTCTATAATAATTCACTTGATTTATCGACTACGGATGTACTAGGCCACTACACCGTAGTCCCATACGATATAGGGGAATCCAATCCATCAGACATATCTATCCTTAGTTATCATATATCTATAGTCTCTCATCCATCTAATATCCTAGAGATCGTATACCGGGCATGGTGCTATTAGGCCCATACAATTTTTACTCGAGTCTCGCTCTAATCAGATTCTCCCGGAAAACTCTTTCTCTCTCAATCCAAATGACCCTAGCCAAGAATTTTCCTAAGCAAGAACACATGAGATATTCCTCTCATAACACCGAGAGGGAGTGATCCTCTATTGACACTCAATAGCCCTTATAAGGTTGGCTATCACTCCTGATGACCGGTTGTGCTATATCTGAAACTTCCAAGTCGATAAGTCTAGTATTAAAGAGTGGAGTACTCATATAAGACATCCTTAGTGTGTCAAGTCTAAGGACTATATACACCATTAGGACGATGAAATCGCTATTGGCTAATGAGTTATCATCAACCATCCAGCATTCCGTAAGTGGATCAATCAGTGAACTCATTCTCCAATGAGCACCTACATTATAACCCTAGTGTCCCACATGAGCAGCTATGAGACCAGTCGCTTCCATCATATGGATAAGTATACAGTATACTAGTCTATCCAATTATCTTAATGTCTCTCTTGAGTAACTTATGACCGGGATTCTTTAGGGTCTATGTTTAAAAGCGAATCAATCTCATTATTGTAATCTTATCACGATCTGATTTCTATTGCATAGATCCATGTATATATATATATATATAAAGTAATATAAAGTAAGAAAATATCATAATAATATAATAAGTAAAAAAGAATGCATATCATGTCACACGTATCATCACTCACGTGATTGGCTTATAGGGCACCTATGACTAGTAGGAACTTGTGTGCTAGGTACCTAAACAGACTTGAACTGTGAAATGATGCTTAAGCTAGGTTCTCTAACCTCGCTCAACTCTATCATGCTCCTACTATCTCTATCAAGAATGTGTTCCTTTTAAAGGAACACTACTATCATGGCTATAAAGACCTCGGGGTGATAGAAATAATACCCACAAGTTTCTTTGGGGTATCCCACGAACTTGCACCGCTTCATCCTAGATTCCAACTTGTCGAGGTTATGTCTTTTAACGTGAGCAGGTCAGCCCCAAATCTTAACAACATTAAGATTGAGCTTCTTCCCTTTCCATATCTTATATGATGTACATACTACCGACTTAATTGGAACTCTATTCAGAAGGTAAGCTAGGGACTCCAAGGTGTATCCCCAGAATGAGATGGGTAGGGTAGTGAAACTCATCATGGACCGCACCATGTCTAACAGTGTGTGATTCCTCCTTTCTGATACACCATTGAGCTGAGGTGTATAAGGAGGTATCCACTGGGATCAAATCCAATGGTCCTTGAGGAACTCGGTGAACTTTGTACTCAAGTACTCACCTTCTCGATCTGATTGAAGAGTCTTGATACTCTTTTTAGTCTAGTTTTCTACCTTATTCTTATATTCCCTGGATTTCTCAAAGGCCTCGAACTTGTACCTCATCAAGTTCACATATTCATACCTAGTGTAATCAACAGTGAATGTGATGAAGTAAGAGTAACCTCCCATGGCCTGAGTTGACATGAGACCACATTCATTGCTATGTATGAGTTATAGTATTTCAATGGCTCTCTCTCTAGTTCCACTAAATGGAGAGTTGGTTAACTTTCAATGAAGGCAAGATTCGCAAGTCGTATATGACTCATAATCGAATGGATCTAGGTATTTATCCTTCAACAACTTTTGAATTCTTCCTTCGTGGATATGACCTAGCCTACAATGCCACAAGTACGCACTGTTCACCTCATCCCATTTCCTCTTGGATACAATTGCATTCATGATATGTGGAGTAATATCTAGCATAAATAAACAATTATGCAATATTCCTCTTGTGATGATTTTATTATCCAATATTAAACAATCATTATTCTCAAAAACTAATTTATATCCACTAACTATCAAACATAAAATATAAATAATATTTTTAATAATATAATGAATGAAATAATATGTATCTAATGTAATAGTAGCTCCACCAAGCAGATGAATGGTGACCTTTCCAATAACCACTGTAGCAACTTTTGCTCCATTACCCATCTTGAGGTCTATCTCGCTTTTAGCCAATCTCCTAGGATTTGCTAGAACCCACAACAAATTACAAATATAATAAGCATTGTCAATATCCAATACTCATATATTATCATAAGAATCTAATAAATGGAGATTGATCATGAATGTACCTAAAGCTTCTTCAAGCTTTTGTTTCACCTTCTTTGCAAGGTACTCTTTATAGTTCCTCTTCCAATACCTATTTTTGTCATAGTGGAAGCACTAGCCTTTGTCCTTCCTCAGGTCCTTCTTAGTAACTTTTGCCTTACCCGGTTTCCCTTGCCTTTGCCCTTATCCTTCTTAAGGGACTTCTCTATCTTCCTTTTCTTTTGTCTCATCAATATAGAGAACTAGCTTCTCTTTCTTGATGGTACTCTCAACCTCCCTTAATATATTAAGGAGCTCAGTGAGAGTTACCTCAAGCTTGTTCATACTAAAATTTATAATGAACTTAGAAAAGGAGTCTATAAGGGATTGAAGTATAGGGTCCACACAGGTTATTATCTAGGACCATTCCTAGACCCATGACCTTTTCTATCTACTCAATCATCTTAAGGATATAGTTCTGAATCGGTGTCCCCTTAGTCATCTTAGCACGAAAGAGACTCTTGGATATCTCATATCGCTGAGTTCTTCCTTATTCCTTAAACAATTTGTGGAGATGTAGGAGAATGGATTTGACATCCATATTTTCACGTTGTCATTGTAACTCAAGAGTCATGGAGCTCAACATGTAACACTGAGTAAGACTGGAGTCATTTATGTACTTTACGTAGCGAGCGATCTCATCCTTACTTGCCCCTTCCTCGGGTGTGTGCGTCACTATATCAAGGACATATATGATTTTCTTCATCATAAGAATGATTCTCAGGTTGCAGAGCCAATCTGTGTAGTTTGGACCAATAAGACAATTGATATCAAGTATGTCACGTAAGGGATTTGAAAGCAATATGTTTTTGACAAACAAAAAATATAGTAGAAATAAATAACATATCGATTTTGTAAAAAAATAAATAATCAAGATATAAACTTTTATTTTAATTTACTCCCACTATTTTCTTATGAAACACACAACACCCTTCAGTATGTGAATCGGAGACCTCCGATAGATTTCTATTAGGGATCGGGATCCAATCGATGTCTTAGTGTAATATCGAGAGACTCGACCAATCACACTAAGCCTAAAAAGGTAGGTAGCTCTTGCCAATCATAACTCCTTATAATTCCTGTCCTATTCGGCCTTCGAAGTTCATGGCCTCGAGAGACTCAACCAACCATAATATTCGGTTAAGTCATCACCATTGTTATAAGATGAGTCTGATTCAATGATATGCCATCGAGGGACTCGACCAAGCATACCACATTCTCAAGTCACCGGTGACTTCTTTATGTTGTAGGCAAAATCTTGAATCACAATATAGGTGAGTTTCGTGGGACTCAACCAATTCAGCTTATGTTGGGAATCGATTTCTCCCTCGAACGATAGAAGGTTACATAGGTCAATCTAATTGCCTCACGCTTACCGATTTAATATTATCGTGAGAGGGGATTTATCCTAATATGACATGTTACACACATATATATTTAATATATATCTACATCGCATGTATATATATATATATATGTATGTATATATGTATGTATGTATGTATGTATGTATGTATGTATGTATGTATGTATGTAT